>JAPDSC010032805.1:24972-54853 GCA_026290005.1 Latrodectus geometricus
TTTTTTTTTTTTTTTTTTTTTTTTTTGCTAATTAATTTTAGTTTTATGAATGTGCCCCAGAAAAGATGCATGCTGCAGAAGTTAGAAAATTTATTTTGTATTTTGCATAACTATTAAAAGAAAAATTGTGAGAATTACTTACAAACATTGTTAATAATTTCAACCAGGGAAGATAATCCTATAAAAATAAATATGATTATAAAGGATTTATTAATAGCTTTTGCTAAGTATGAAATTGAATAGTACAATGAATTTACAGTGGAAATGTTTTATAAGAGATATAATGCTAACAGAAAAGTATTAAATTGTCAATATTAAGCGTTACTTGGTATTAAAATGCTTGCTACACTACTGGCTATTAAAATTGCTACACCAAGAAGGCGACATGCTACAGACGTGAAATTTATACGAAAGGAAGAAGGTGCTGTGATATGCAAATAATTAGCTTTTCAGCGCATTCAGACAAAGCAGGTGCCAGTAGCGACACCTACATTGTGTTTAAATGAGGAAATTGTTCAGCCGGTTCCTCATTCACAAATTGCATTTGAACGTTGTTGCCTGGTGAAAAGTTGCTGTGATGCCTCGTGTAAGATAGAGAAATGCGTACCAGCACGTTTCTGACTTTGATAAAGGTCGAATTGTAGCGTACCGGGATTGCGGTTTATCTTATCACAGTATTGCTGCTCGGGTCGGTCGAGATCCAATGACTGTTAGCAGAATATGAAATCGATGGGTTCAGGACGGTAATACGGAACGCCATTCGGGATCTCAGTGGCCACCTATCACTAGCAGCCGAGAAGACAGGCATATTATCCGCATGGCCGTAATGGATCGTGCAACCACGTCACGAGCCGTGAGTCAAGAAACGGGGTCGTTTGGAAGACAACAAGTATCTGCACGAACAGTTCGACGACGTTTGCAGCAGCATGGACTTTTAGTTCGGAGACCATGGCTGCGGCTTCCCTTGACGCTGCGTCATAGACAAGAGCACCTTCAATAGTGTGATCAACGACGAACCTGGGCGCACGAATGGCGAAACGTCATCTTTTCAGATGAATCCAGGTTCTGTGTACAGATCATGATGGTCACATCCGTGTTTGGCGGCATCGTGGTGAACGCACACTGGCAGCGTGCATTCGTCATCGTCATACTGGCCCATCACCTGGCGTGATGGTATGGGGTGTCATTGGATACACGTCTCGGTCACCTCTTGTTCGCATTGACGGTGCTATGAACAGTGCACGTTACATTTCTGGTGTGTTACGACCAGTGGATCTACCCTTTATTCGAGCCTTGCGAAATCCTACGTTTCAGCAGGATAATGCTCGACCGCATGTTGCCGGTATTGTAAGGGCCTTCCTTGATACGGAACATTTTCGGCTGTTGCCCTGGCCAGCACGTTCTCTAGATCTTTCACCAATAGAAAACGTCTGATCAATGGTTGCCGAGCGACTGGCTCGTCACCAAACGCCAGTCACTACGGTTGATGAACTGTGGCATCGTGTTGAAGTTGTATGGGCATCTGTACCTGTACATGCAATCCAATCTCTGTTTGACTCAATGCCTAGGCGTATAACTGCTGTTATTACTTCCAGAGGTGGTTGTTCTGGGTACTGATTTCTCAGGATCTATTCAGCAAAATTTTTTGAAAATTTAATCACTTGTTGTTTCTAGTATAATATATTTGTCCAATGAATATCATTTTGTTATTTGCATTTCTTCCTGGTGTAGCAATTTTAATAACCAGTAGTGTAAATTAATAATAAAATTATTATTAATTTAGCAATCATTTTTTTATATTTGTTTTTTAATATTTATTAACGATTGGTCCATTGGCATTGATATCGCATCTTTTGTTATGAATAATTTATCAATCAATAAATTGAAGTAATTATGCTTGCAATGTATTTTATATATTTATAAAAAATTATCCATGAAATTTTTGCTTGCTTTTTGAAAATTTTACGCAACTTTGAATATAAAATTAATCAAGTGTTTCAAAATATATTTATTTTTGCGTGCTTCTTTCACACTTTCAGATTAAATTGCATTACACTATAAAAATTACAAATATACAAAATCATTAGTTGCAATTGAAAAATCATTAATCAAAGAAACTACTTTTGTACAACTAATATTAATATGAATTTTTGAAACTGTAATTTATTTGCTTCATTAAAAATATTCAATTTCAAGTTGTACTCACCACATCAAAGCATTCTATTTATTGATATTTTCGCATCATTTCTCTATGTCCCTTTCAATTCTATTGAATGATTTATAAAACATTTTTATATAATAAAAATATTCTAAAAGTAAATATTTTTTTAAAAACAGTGTAAAACATAAAAAATACTATTAATATATTCTCATGATTTTATAAAAAAAATTTAATAACAACCAGTAACATCAAATTTTTAAACAAAAACTATTTTAAATCAGAAAAATAAAGGTCGCAATTTCTTCCTTTTTAAAAATTAAAAGAATTTAGATAACAATCTTTCATAAAAAATTCAAATCGTCGTCTGTTACGAATAAAATTATTACAAATACACAATGTTATTTACTTCAATTAAATAATATATATAACAATTTTGTATGTTTATAACAATAAAAATAGAGTGTTAATAGTAATTTTTATATAAAATGATTTTAAAAATAACCAAATACATTTCTTACAGTTTATTTTTAAATCAAAAATTATTTTATTGATTTATATTTTTAATTAAATTTGGTACATTGCAAATAAATTATTTTATACAATACCAAACAATAAAATGACATTAATTGAGATGAATTAAAGGAAAAAGTATTTTTTTACTTTGCTGCAAGCATCTGAAACAAATCATCTCGCAAGCTTAGCAAAAGAAGAGGAAAATGAATTTGTGTACTGGAAAAGCGGATAAATATTTTGATGTATTAATATCTTCTTCCCTTTGAAAGACTAAAACATTATCCACCATAAGTAGAGCTGATAATCGAATGCTCAGCTCTCTGGATTGTGATTCAATTGTTCATGGTCCATGTCGGATATAAGCGCTTGTAGTAGTTCAGAATCTATTTCAAATTGTACATATAAACTAGTCGAATTAAGCTTAGTCAGCTAAAAATAATGGTAGAGCAATAAACAAACCAATCCTCAAAATGGAAAATTTTACTTTTTTTTTTTTCATAAAGCTGATATTATAATTGAAACCCTACCAGACTTATTTAAGTTACATTTACATTTCATGACACAAATACAATGTTGTTGTTGTTCTATTTAAATCGGCTTATTTAAATTTATATCTTTCTTAATACAAATACTAAACTCTTTCTTTAGTCTTTCAGTATTCTGTTCTTCTTCCTTAAATAATTATCCAAATATTGTTAAATAGATATACTGTTAAAAGTGTTCGTAATTAAGAAAACTTTTAACATTTTTATTATAAGATACATCGAGAAAAATATTTCTCTCGATTTTTCCGAAAGAAAATTCAAGTTAATTACATAATAATAAACTAAAATGAAATTGTGTGTCTTATTAAAAAATGTTATTTTTGTAGTAATAATAAAAAATTGTTATTTTGCTTGCCTAAAATAATTATAATTTAGATTTTTTTCACAAAAAATCCTTTTTTTAATCAAAATCTATAATAAATTTTATAATAATAAAATTTCGATATTTTAACAGTGCATAATTGAAAATGATAAAAAAATCTGTAATAAAAAATGCAAATAAAATTTAGCAATAGAAAGTGAAAATAAATTAATTGTTATTTATATTTTCCATTTAAAAAGATTTGTTAAGATTTCAATTAATTGATATTTGTGTAACGACTAATTAAGGACGTTTTTTGGTTGATACATTTAGGAAACTGCAGATTTTTTCAGGAGATTACTTGCAAGAAAATTACTTAATAAAGTTTAAAAAAATCCATCTAAAGTATTAATAAATGAGTAACTAATTAATGAAAAAACTATGTTTCTGATTTAAATTGATTTCTCTACTCACATATCTTTATATGTGTGTTGTGTGAGTGCAATTGAAAAAATAACCTATCTAGATTTTATATGTAATAACTGATATTACATATACCACAAAAAATATTTATGATTTTAATACAAAAAGTCATATTTATAAAAGTGTTCATTTTATTGGTATTTTGCATTATAAAATTACGAGAAATCGATTGATTTATTAAAAACTCCCTTTCCAATATATATATTTATTTAATCAGTTTGATTTTGAATAAAAAAATATTTATTAATGCTAGGATTTTTAATATTGTGCATCAAAAACATATTTTTAAATTTAATCATTTATAACTAAAATGTTCAAATAAGATACAGACACAATATATTTTGCATTGAATTTTTAAAATTATTTGTAATATTGTTTTAAAATTTTGAATTAAAAATGTGAAAATGTGTTGTAGAGCCTCTAACCGATCGAGGACAACCTGAGTCATATAATCATTTCATTGTTTGATTTCATACAACTTATTTAATTAAACTTCATTATACATATTAACTTGGAACGAAATGTAAGTTTTATAAAGTATGTTTTAAATTAAAATATGCATCTTCAAACCTATAAAAGCAGTAAGATTTTCTGTGTTGTTTTTAATACGGGTCATATGTGATTAAGAATAAAATAAAATTTTGAACTAATTTTATTATTGGAATTTATTATATAAACATATGCATGTAAGAATCAACTATGTAATATCTACGGATAAATTTAATTAGAAACTTATATTAATTTAAACTCATATAAAAAAATAAGTTTTTATAAAATTAAAATTCAATTAAAATTATGATAAATGTCACAATGATATTTTGTCATAATTCCTTACCAACCATTATTTTGAGGCTTCAAAATACAATAAATTATTTTGAAATCTATATTGTTCATATTTTAATTTATAAATTTAATCCAAAAATTTCCAATTTATGACAAAGTAAATAACTTAATTAAAACTCAAAATAAAACTTAAAAAAATAATTCAATCAAATTCAATTTCCCTTTTATGTATTTCTATAAAAAAAATCTTCGGTTTTTTATTTATTTGATTTGCTTGGAATTTGAAAATTTTCAAGTCTTGATAACATATTTGAAGTATGTAAATCTTATAGTAATAAAATTCTTAATTAATGGTAGGTTCTGATGCAACACAACGTTGTTTACTATATCTTTTTATTATATGTCCATCAATCTTTAATTCAAACTTATTTAAACTATTTTCTTATTTAGACTGATCGGTATAAAATTTTATTTCTAGGTTAATATTAAATGTCATTTTCATTGCTTTTACTTCCTCCATCTTTACTCTGAGAGGAAACTTTGTAAATTTTGAATTTGGATATAATAGAGTTAAAAAACAATGTCCATTTTTTTACATAAAAAGTTAAGTTACTTTAATATTTTTAATTTAATATATTTTAAAAGGCTTGTATTTTTTAAATGAACATATTTTTATTAATTAAAAATATTGAGTTTGGTTTAAGCATATATTTTATTAAATATACAATAAAATAATTATTTAAGCAACCAAAAGAAGTTCATTTTTAGTACGAAGCAATTTATTTATTGTGATTAAATAGTTTTATTTAATATTTATAATGATATGACTTAAACCTATATTGGACAGTAAACTTCGGAAACAGAATCGAAGTTGTATTAGAATTGACTCTGGTTTTTGGATAACAAAATCTTTATAATTATTATTTTCGTAACGTATCATTTATAAAATTCAATTTTATAGTCTTATCTAATTATGTGATCTGTCATTTTCAAAGGTTTAGAAAATAAGCAAATGTAAAAAAATCTTTAAATAATATATATACTAAATATTTATTTAAAAATTTGAAGTTTGGGAAAGTTAAAATTTTTAATCTCATTTGATACATAATTAATATTTCAAAATAATATGGGATGCATTAGATTTTTAATTGCAATCAGTTATAAATTTTAAGAAATTAAAAATATTTTTAGATATTTCCTTCCCTTATTATAACAATTTTCATACATATAGTCATGGAAAGGAGAGTTTGAAATTTTCTTTGTTATTTCAGCTATTTATCGAACTTGTAAATTAAATTACATGCCGCTTTAGTAACTATGCTTCTCCGTAGGTGGATTTCTATAATGAATCCCCGCCCTGAATTGAAGAGAAACAACATCCATTGGCTGCAATCATCTTCACAGTTGTCCAATCAAACTTTGGCGATGCTATCACGCAACTCGGCCATCATCGTTTGTGAAGGGGGAATTCTGCGAATTTTTCTTCCCGCAGGTGGGGTAGGGGGAGACATAATAAATGAAACGGAGGGAGAAATTGCAAAAACAAAGCAAAAGAAAAATTATTCTCCTGGTTGTTCCTCAATCTTTAATTTACCTTCGCTAAACGTGTTCCTCACGTTCAAAGAACATTTAGGAAGAAATAAAAAAAAGTATTATACCTGAACTACTAGATTTAATTCCCCTTAAACATTTTTCATGGGATATAAAATGAAAGCTCAGAGACCCCTCATGTAAATACTCGTTTTATTTTCTGCACGTTTAGAAGGTGGTCTCAAGCGGTAAAGTGGAGGCCAGCTCTTTTTCATTTTTAATGCAACTTAATGGATTAAAAACATGTAATTTTGCATGTCGAAGAACGTGCGGCCTTTTTCAAGCACGTCGTAATCACTATTTAATGAGTTGTAAGGGGGCTGCAGGATCTTAAAAACCTTATAATTCACATATTTTCTATCGATGGTATCGATTCAATACAGTGTAATTAAATTTCAATCGAGTTTTAATAATTATAAATCGAAGTGAAGTATTAAGGCTAACCAATCAACAAAAAACTGAATGACAATCCATATAATTATATTTCACACATATAAATGTTTATAATTCCTTTAAGCCTTTTATTTCGATATGATAATATCTGAGATTAATTAGATCAAGTTGAGATGGTTGAAAAATTTCAAGTTTATGAAAAAATTTATTTATAATAGCTTATTTTTTCTACTCTTCACTTTTCGGGCATATTATTCAATTTAATTTATACTTTAAGTCTTTGTAATAAAACTCGTTTATGCCCCACAGACATTTCGTTTATGGCCTACCTTACAGACACATATTTCAAGACAAAAATACTAGGAATATGAACAAGAATTTATTAAACGGTCACAAGACGTTGAAGTTAATATGAGAAAACACGATGTAAAATAAATAAAAATAAAATAATAAACCAACAAATTATTTTGTAAACGTAATCTAAAAATTTGATTTATAAAAATATTATTCAAATATATAGACTTTTTTAATTACACACACACACATATATATATATATATATATATATATATATATATATATATATATATAATATAAGAAATTTAATCCATACTTACATCATGTGGATTTTAAAAGCTTTTTAGTGAAAAAATCTACCACTTTGATAATATCATAAAAGTAAATAACAATCAATATCGATTTTTATTTTAGTATTGACATCCAAACCGCATAATTGAGAAAATTGGGTGGTTCCGATAGTGGCAAAATCGTTAAATCAATATAATTGCAGAACCAATTTTATTTTTGTATGTATATCAAATTTATTTTAAGTTCAATTGAAGTCGTATCATCAAATGTTCAATAAATAAACATTATAATTATTTTAATTTGCAAATTAGCTGCTCATATAATGGAAGGTAATTCAATGGAAAAAATTTAATTCGACATTTATCATAAATAAGGTAAAATAATATTAATTGTAATAAGGATATGTTTTACGGAATAAACAAATGAATATTTGTATAATTTGTGCAATGCATTGAACGAATTGTATTCGATAAACTGTTTTATTATTATGAAATCACGTAAACAATGTCTTTATAATTTGAGAGATGTTCTAATGAAATTCCTAACCATAATTGATATAATACCACAAGTTTCTTTAACTTTAATTTGAAATATGGTTAACAATTCATTATAATATCATTGAAGAATAAAAAAAAATGCTATCAAAGAAAAATTATAGGTAAGGGTATTTTAAATATACAGAGGTATATGGAATGTCATTGACTGGATAGTCGTGCACCAATTTTAGAAGGATACCAAATATAGAATATACCAAATACCAAATATAGAGAAAAATTATAGGTAAGGGTATTTTCTGCATAAATATACAGAGGTATATGGAATGTCATTGACTGGATAGTCATGCACCAATTATAGAAGGATGCTAAATATAGAATATACCAAATACCAAATATAGAATATAACAAATACCAAATATAGAATATGCCAAATACCAAATATAGAGGAAAATTATAAGTAAGGGAATTTTCTGCTTAAATATACAGAAGTATATGGAATGTCATCGACAGGTCTTTGAAGGGAATTGAATGATATTTCTATGTGAAACTTCCATCCCTTCGTAGCACTATATTTAAGATATTTCACTTGAAATGAATGTGAGTGAACTTCATTACATAAATTAATCGATCTTTCATTTGATTCCAATCGATCTATCTTTATTTTTCTCTTGTAAAAGATAAAAAAGAAAAGGGAAAAAAAGATCGTACCAATTTACATAACTAAGCAATTTATATTATAAGCACTGAATCCAACTCAACAAGCTTCCGCTATTACGCTAATTAAAAGGTCGGGCAAGGCCCTTCGCTAGTTACGCTGACATCGCATTCTTCGGATGTGACACTGTGACACCACAAAACACACACATATTCAATTGAACTGTCACATAGAGACCACCCCTGATGAAGGATTAACACCTCCTGGGACCGTTAATGTCATGTTTTGAGAAAAAGAGACTTCGAGGTCTGCTTGCAATTACTCTCCAGAAATTTTACTTGGCTGTGGAAGTAGCCAAGTGTTAATCATAATAACCAGTGGTTTTAAATGTCACATTTGCGACAATAGACGATCCTAATTATTAGGAAGACTTTTGGCGGATGGATAAGGTCTGAGTGATTGGGGCGTTGAAGTATTGCGGTTTCTTTTCTTTCAGATAACTGTAGGTTTACGTCACTAATGTTGTTTACTTTAGTAATTTTTGGTTTTTCCCTCCAAAGTGGTTAGAAAGAATTTGTTGAAGCGTTGAAAGAGAGTATATTGTACTTTCTACTCCATTCATAGCTTTTGGTTTTCTTCATTTCAATGTAAATTGCATCAGTCCGAATAGTTTGTTTTGTTTTTTTATTAAGCAACTTTCTCCAATACTTACCAAATTAGAAGAATGTTTCGCCCTGTTTAACTTCTATGAAATCAATAATAGTAAATATATAGTTTTAAAAATATTGATTTTGATATGTGAATATATTTCATTTCCTATTTATTATGAATTTGAAATTTTTTCCAATAAATTTAATAATTTCCATATTTTGAATGAATAAAGCGTGAAAATAAATACATATCGGGAAATATAAAATGCCGAAACAAAATATCTTATTTTTATTGATTTTAAATTTATTATATTATGTAAATTAAACTTCCGCCAAAATAAAGATTTAAGTCTTCAATTATGTCTTCAAATATGTACAATTAGCAAAATACCCACAGTTATGTTCTATATAACTCTATTTTTCTTAAATACCACTTATTTGAACACTGGTTTGTATAACATTCTCATAAATTTTAAATCAAGTGCAATGAAATTCCTTGAATCCATTATTAGTTACCAAATCAAATTCATTCCATAATTTTTAATTAAATATTCTAGAAATGATTATTTACAGGAATACCTTTAATGAAATATCTCAAGCATTAAGGCTTATGCTGAATCGTAACCACGTAGCTTTGCTATTGTATGGGGCTAGATGATTTTAAATAAAATAATTCTAATTACAAGTTGGAATGTGAATCTTAAAAATTTATATTTATTTTTTACATAATTTATGGAGAAGTAGAGTTGAGGTTAATTACATAAATGTAAATTCACATAGAAACAAAAACCCATATTTAAAATAATAATTTTGAAGAAATTATTTTCTCTAAATTTGAATAGAGTTTAATGCTAGAGGTATGAACAATTTAATACTGGAAAAAATTTGAATAGTTCATGTTTACAGAAGATACATATATTAATGTTTAAAATGTCGTTTAAATTTCGTTTTTCATTTAATTTAATATTCATTAATGTAGTCCAACTCCAATGTATTAATAGAATATAATTCCAAAATAAAGAAAAAATTAAGCCGATTATATACACTCCAGTATTTAATGAGAACTGAATTTTTATTATTATTTCCTTTATTTTTGCTCCTTAATTGTTTATCATAAATTCTTATAATTTTTATAAAGTTCTTCAAATTTTTCTTGCGTATTATTGTTTCGAAATTTATAAATTTTCTATCTATAATAATTGCAATGTGTGTGCGGTTTAATATATTAATAATAGATTTAATAAGGATAATAAATATAATATTTTTAAATGCTTAAAAGAAATAGGATATAATGAACATTTGCACTACGACGAATTTCCTCATACTAGGAAATATTTCCTCTCATTTTTTTATAAAAACCAATGACAAAATTCAGATTTTTGTAGTATGTGTACAAAATTTAAGATATTATTTGAAAATTTTGACATAATTAAAAATAAATCAATTTAGTATCTCCAAGTACTTAATTAAAATGAAGATTAATAATAAAGAATTGGGCATAACTTTTTTAATATATAAGAAATAAAATATTTATACACTGTTTTCCCTCATATTATATTTAATTTTTTTAATTTACTTATATTTTCCCACATATTTATTCTATGATAAAAATTTCAATATATTTATATCAAACATATTTTTGCATTTATAGGTGAAAATTCACAGAATTTACTGTGACAAAAAATAATGATAAATTAATTTCGCATATAATCTAACATTGGTCAAAATTTAGCTTTTGTATCAAACTACAACGACAGTTATCAGAAAATTTAGAATAGTTAAAAAATATTTTTTGTCTAATAAGCAGTTAATTTAAAAAAAATAACTTTAATTTGGTAGAAAATACAAACAATATCAGGTTATTAATTTTGGCAAAATTTATTTCAATTAACCGTTTATTATTTTAATTTACAACATAGGTTCCCAAAAATTATTTAAGTTATATGTCCTTTTTGATCATTTAAAAACATATATTTTAAATAAAAATATAAAAAAAAACATAGAAAAACTTCTTCAAATTTGTTGAATATTATTTATTTATTTTTTTTTCTCCTTAGCAAAAAATAAAACAAGCACCATTCATCTTCAGTCTTCCATTTCAAAAACATGTTTTATTGCTCAATAAAATCTCAAAACACTATTATTGAATGGATCATAAAACAAATCATTGATTATCTTTGAATGTTGTTCCTCTAACTTTCAGCTACTGGTTTTCGCCTGATTACTTTATCATCTGGAGAATTCGGTGCAACAGCTTCGCTTAGCTCTTGAGAAAATTTGATCCAGTCAGAGCGAAAATTGTCTATATGTCATAAAAGCACAAGAAATTCTGAAAACTTTCCTCCAAAATTGCATTCCTTGGGAAACACGTTCTTTGATACGTAGTTCTTGGGGGTGTAATTAAACAGTCATTAGAGTCTGGAATTTTTCTTAAAAAATGCTGGGGTCATGACTTTCTTTCCTTCGCAACGCCTATAACAAGAGAAAATATTACATTAGTTTCTCAGAACAAAGCACATACTGTTATTTAAAATCATAAACCTTGAACTCTAGGAAATTATAGCGAATAAAATTGTATACGTCGTGGTTAAGCAATTGGGTTTATACTATTATTCATTATTAAGTTTTTTTCATTGAATCGGTAACGTTAGTTAAAGAAGTTTTATTAAAATCATACATTTGAACTCATGATGATGATTGTTTTGTAGATTTACTTATACTTTCTCTTGCAAAGAGCATCAAACAATTAATGTTAATAAAAATAACTTAAAAAAGCATCTACATAAAAAAATTTTTTTGCAATAAAATTCCATATTATATTATTATGCATTGTTAAGCATTGAAATAAAGTGAAACAAATATTTCACAATTCAGAGAAATAAATAGAAATTTATTATTAAAGAAAAAAAATAAAAAAATAAAATAAAAAAAAATAGAAAATTTAGTCTTTTTTGGATTAATTAATTGTATAAAAATATTCAGGCAAAAAAAATAATAATACATTTATGTTTTGCTTTGTTTTCTGAGTGAAATTTTATACCAAATAAAATAAAAAATGGTTATATTATTTTTTCACTTGAGAGAATTTAAATATCCCAAAAAAAATTAATTGCTATAATAATTATTTATTTTGCCTTTGGGCAATTATATAATTATTTAGCATATTGCAAACACACAGCAGGTTTGAAACTAATTCGTCTTTCTCATAAGTTAGTAACATTCACCTAGTGCATTAAGTACAATAAAATGATTCATTAGAATAATCTGCAATAGTGCAATGATTTCATTAACATCCTTTACAACAATTGATAAATGAGACAAAAAAAAGCATATAAGTTTCACATAATTCAGTATATATATATATATATATATATATATATATATATATATATATATATATATATATGCTTTATAATTGTTTTATCATTGGATTATTTTATATATAAGGTTTTGTTTGTTTCCTTAGATATATTATATGATTTATTATTGAATATATTTTTACTCCTACAATGTCCCTATGCAAATGTATGCAAATATTTACTAAAAATGAGAAAAAAATCACTGATTTTAATGTCGACGAAATTCATATTACAAATTACACTTTCATCGAGAAAATATTTTACATGTCATATTTTCTCACAGAAATGGTGAACTGACTCCTGCAAGCAAAATTTTTTGACATGTTTAAATAACGCATTTTATATTGAAAATAATCTGTTCTTGTTTGCATTTCTTAGT
This sequence comes from Latrodectus geometricus, assembly GCA_026290005.1. Taxonomy (NCBI): domain Eukaryota; kingdom Metazoa; phylum Arthropoda; class Arachnida; order Araneae; family Theridiidae; genus Latrodectus; species Latrodectus geometricus. Next base: position 37,870 of record JAPDSC010032805.1, read on the forward strand.
TATGAGAGTTTTGTTATTTCTTTAAGTTTTAATTTCATGACATTATTTTTATTTTTCTTAAACTAATGATAATTAATATTACTTTCCTAAATTAAAAATATTTAGGAATTGTCTATATTTTATTTTTTATAGCAATATTTGTGAAATACTAAATTTAGATATTATTAAAATAAACTTCTAACTGGGAATTAGTTTATACTATCAAGCAGTATAGTCATAATTCGTTAAATAAAATAACAATTCCTTTTGGAATTTATTTGTAATTCGAATATAATTTCTTAAAAAAACCGGTTTTTAGTTTATATTGTTATTGTAATTACACAAATTTTCAAACAAATATTTAAACTTTTGTTATAAGTTCACAGCTCTATTTTTCACAAACAATTTACAGAGAAATTGATTTTTGCAAAATACTATGTATCTGTCTCAACCTTTGCATAAATTACTATTGTCATAAACTTAAAATTCTTTCCCTTAATTTGCAGAGCAAGATGTCAACAAAGTAGTTAAGTAAATGTATCAGACCATAACGGATGAACATGTTAGTGCAAACTTCGTTCATAAAAATGAAAAAGAAAAACATGCATGACTGAGGAAGAAATGAAATTTGTTTTTTTGTGATGATTTTTTTTTAACATAAAGAGTAAATTCAAAATAATCAAATAAAAATATTACATTTAGGAATATATCATTTTGACACAAAATTTTAATGTATTAAATATTGAAAGTCATATAAATATTGATTTAATTTTAGGAAATCAAATATATTTATTATGCATATTAAAATACGTTTTATTGGTTGTTACAATATTTTATGGCAATAAGGTATTTTTTTGTTAACAGGAACTATCCCTATTTACATCAAAACAAACACAAAGATGTAAGTGAAAATTAGGCAGGTTAACATATATCGGAGAATGTACAGGCTGAAAATTAAATATAACTTTGAAATTTTATTATTTGTAAAAATGTAGAATGTAAGAGCGTGGAAATTTTTTCTAGTTGAATCGTAAAACACTTTTATTGAAATATTCTGAGTGCCAAGAAATTTTTAATTCTTAATGCAGTATTTTAAGATTTAAGCATAAAACAAGAAATAAATTTATTTTTTATCTAAAAAATATAAAGGAAGTAATGTAGCATATAAATAAAGTATCTAAAAACAATGAATTATTATCTTCAGCATAGATATAAGAATTTTCATAGGCATGAAAACTGTGTTTTATGCCCTAAATGATAACATGTATTAAGTTAACTGGAGCAAAGACCTTTGGTGTAGGAAACACCAAGAGAAATCTGAATTTTTCAAGGAAGATTTGGCTACAGGTATGTCTCCCAAAAAATTACCCCAATAATGCACAATGTATTAAGTTTTGGAACATGTCTGACCAAAAACTACTCACAGTAGTCATTTGGTAAAAATATCTTTTCATCGACTGATTTCTGTGTAATTGATGATATTATTAATTGCACTAACGTAAATTGGATCAAGAATAGTATTTCTGTTATTCTTTATTGTGCATTAACAGTGCTTTTTGAAAGATATGAAAATCAATGCGGATAGCCAATACCTGTTTACACATGTAACTGGTTCTTCTCTTGCACATATAAATCTCATGGATATAAATAAAAGATTATAATCTAATGAAAGTGACGAATAATAATAAGTTTTCACCCACTTGTTCAAACTTCTCTAATCACTTGTACATAAAACCTCAATTTATCAGTAAAAAATATGAATTTTCATTGGTTTCATCAACATTTACAATAAAACATTTAATTTCGGTAGATGAGGTGAGAGGTATACATACTGGGAGATATCGTATAGACAACTCTTCATCCTGAAGCCTACTGGGTTCAATTGATGGGATACTAACATTTCAATGATTATTACAACGGCAAATCTTAATGATTTGGTTTTATGAATTTGCGACTCTTAACAAATAGCAGCTAATAGAGATCATTTGCAATACTTGCAATGCTAAATCTTTCTCTATAATATTTTTTAAAAGTTTATTTTTTTTATGAAAGTAATTTAAATAAATTAAAGAATTTTTAATCAACAATCTTATTACATGATTTTCATCCGCAAATATCAATCACGCTTTCATAAATCTTCAAATATGTAAGGTTGAGTAATTTCTATTCAAAGTGTAGCTATCTCTTATTACTCACAGTAGCTTAGATACTAACTTGTCTTTGATCTCATGTTCAATGATTTGATATGATAGTATCTCCTATATTTTGCATATTGGATTCATTATATTCATCACTATTTTTCGTTTACTAATATTGTTTAAGCCAATTAAATCTACTTATTTTTAGTCATACACATACAATTGTGTTTTCTAATTTTCCTTGGTATAAAGTATAATAATGATATAAAATTGTGAAGTCTTTTCATATTCCTTAGCACTGTTTCAATATTCTTTTCTAACGAAAGAAAATTCCTTCCAATAATATTTATTTGAAATTCTTCAATTTTTCACAATGTTAATTCTATTTTTTTTATTTTGTTTTCATAATAGATACGCATTATCTAATTTCAACTTTATGTTCTTTATATTTTCCTATATCTTATATGTGTATTAAAACATGTTTGTGGAAATCGAATTTTTACTATATATATAATATTTAAAACCTGACATTAAAATAATATAAAAATAAACTTTTTTTCATTTTTATAATATATTGAATAATCAATTCATACTTAGGAAAAAAATATTTTTAATATAATTACAAAATAAAATTTATCTATTTTTATAATTTTTCGAAAAGTAATTAGTGTTAATTTTTATTTCTAAGATATTGATTTATAAAAATCAATTTCTTAATAAGACATTGGGAAATGTTTTTAGAATGTCTGAATATTATATAATAATTGAAGCTGATTTTTCATTTTAGTCAAAGTTAACGTACTCTATTTTTGATCTCAAAACTTGACAATATTTTTATATGTAATTTCTTCAATTTATATTACAAAAAGTTTTCTTATTTAAAAACTTATTTTCCTCTTATTATCAATATTTACAGATTAATAAGATTATTATTAAGATTTACAGATTATTTATCAATATTTACAGATTAGTATTTAAGCTTATTATCAATATTTACAGATTTCATATTTAGTTTAATATTTCTTGTGCAATTTCCTTTGGCGCTTTGACTATTCCTTGTGCGCAACTGTATTATATTTCTTACAGTTAATAACCTTCATTATAATATTTATTCATTTAGAGTTAGTTTTAAGTATAATGATTTTTCAACTTCAGAATATCGTAGTTCTTCCTATCATTTTACTTTCTTACTATTATGTTTTGGAAATTTATGAAATGTTTTTCTTTTGCAGAACAAAAATCGCTTACAGATAATCGCTGTTCTCTCTTTGATATTTAAAGAAATGGTACTTACTTTGTCAAAGGAACTACTACCCAAGCATTAGACATGGACTGACACCCACAAAACATGAACATCATGATTACTTTCAATTGACTGTAGTGAAGATAGATATCAATTATCAAAGTCTGTGCCCTTCATGTTTATAATTAGTCACGGACCGCCAGTTCCAACAAATTTTAGCTTAGAAGAAACAAGATGTTTCTGTCTACAACTTCCTTGGTTCCTACTTTCTTAAACAAGTTATCGGACATTTGAATCTGGACGTTACTCGTTTAGCTTCATCATAAACAAATATATTTCACCCACACGCAGTCAATAATTTAGCCAATTTTAGTAAAGAAGCAATTAATGTTTCTAAAATTTATGGTTTGAAATTAATTTAAAATTAGTAGCATATTTCACTAATTAAAATGAATTGAAGATAAATACCATGGAAACAGAATTTTTTATTTATTAAGTTTTGAATAAAGATCTTCACATACATGAATTTGTATAAAAAATCATCATTACTCTTTTTACTTTAACAAAATTATGCAAGCAAATATAAGCGTACTTAAAAATTATAACAAAATAATCAAAAGTTTAAGCTAAATTGTATTATTTGTAAGCAAATAAAAAAAAACATTTCAAGCAAATAAAATTACATGCATTAATCAGCATTTTATCTCCAGCTAATTGTACATAGTAATTATTATTTATGTAAATGGCAATGCAGCTTAATAATATAAGTTTGTTGGGCCTCAATCTTTTCTTCTCTTTTTTAGAACTTTGTAAATTGGGTAATTTCTATATTAATATTAGAGATTGTCTAATTCTTTATTAAAATAAAAAAAGACTAATTTTAATTCAGATAATTTGGACAGTAAAATAATAATCTTTTATTTATCCATTCTGTTGAATTCGAATTTGTAACAAAAATTATATTCGTAATTTCCTAATAAATAATAATATATTATTTATTCGGAAATAAAGTAATTGAAGTTACAATATTTGATGAAAAGAATAATTAATCTGATACTTCAATCCTCATTTACAAGATGATGTAATTGATGTATTTTGTAAATCCTTTATTAGCTGATAACTGATTTACGAGAAAAAATTTGCTATTATAAACTACAAAATAAATAATAGAAAACTCTTTTGTCACAATTAAAAGTTATTTTTATAGTAAAATTAAAAATAATTATTATTTTAATAGAAACCAATTCTTGATAATTAATACGAAATAAAATGAGAAATTAAAAAAGTACTTAAATCATAATACATAATCAAGTCACAAATTAAACTTATGAAATATGAAAAAATTGAAAATATTTTTAAGAGAATAATTTAAATAATTGATGCGTGTGTTTTAATTTTTTATATAAATTTTCTGTATTTATTTCATTTCAGTAAATTTTAAGATAAAATTTTTTTAAAAATAGGTAAAAGCTAAGTTTGTATGGCACACATGCATACAATATGATAAAATTGTACTCCAAATATATGTGAACGAAAACAGACAAAAAATTCAAAATAAACTATGAGATATTTGAACACGAAAACATTCGCATAAGACGCTTTTGTGGAAATTGAAAGAAAAAATCTACTATGATGGCTTTTCTGGTGATTATTTTTTTCATATTTTAGTATTTGTTACATAATGATTACTTAAAATATCTAGTTCTGGTGTTTTTTATTATGTATATCAAAAGTCCATTATATACTATAGCTATAGATTTCTATATACATTGCTATACCTTACATTGCTATAGAACAATCGTTTTTTTTTTTTTTTTTTTTAGAATTCTCTATTGAATAACAAATACTAAATAAGCTTTTTAATTTTTTAAGAAAAATATAAATAATGAAATTTTTTAAATCGCTATCTAATGTCAATATTTTGTGGCTTCCATGGACTACTTATATTGTATAAAATTGAAATCTTATTCTGCTTACATCAATTATTTGAAATACATTAAATATCTTAGCTAATTAAAAAATAAGTCAAATTTGATGTTTCGTGCAACTTCCTTTCAATTTTGCGCATCGCAAGATTTATACATTGATCTATCGGAACTTAGGAGTATCAATTTTATACTCTCGTATCTATTCAATAATTAAATAAAATTACGTGAACAATTTGCTTTTATTTTGACATGTAATTAGGACATCTTTTTGTCGGAGGTATGTGTTTAAAGATGAAGCATAAAATATTTTCTTGATTGACAAATCCGGGAGCAGTTGAATGATAACTTATTTTCTTTTCCATTACATTTGAGCGGCTCGTCAAAGAATTCACCGTTAGCTACTCCAGCAGCTCTAGCAGAAATGAAATCTAGACTCTTCAAATTGCTTCCAATTAAATCCGAGTAATTTGGGCTTGCAAATTATTTTCCCATCAAAAATGCTATGGCAATTCATCTGCAATTTACTTACGTTTTATAAAAGGGAAAAAAAATATCCTTCAAGATTATTCTCGGAAGAATGCTCATATCTCCAGTCTGATGTCCTTGAATACCCGGATGCATAGTCGTCATATGGTCTAGTCATGTAGTAAAAAAAATCTAAGTAGAAAATATCACTTCAACTCCTCCCACTAGTCAATGATGCGTCCAATCAAAACTAAGAATGAGAAATCTGAAAGTCACGATTTAAACACAAGGTGCTGAAGCAAAGAAAATGGTATCTCTAGACTGCGACCTTCTTTCTTTCTTTATTTTTATGGTTTTTAATTTTTTTTTATAAAGCAAGCAGAGAAATAATCTGATGGTAGTATCGGTCCATTTAACTTAATATCTGGTTTATAAGCGTTAGCAGATAAATCAGAAAATCGGAAATTAATGGTTTGGAGCTTGCATCCTGGATTGTTTTCACTTGACTCATTCTGATTGGTTTCGAAATTGCTTTCTTTGATCTACCACTGGTTGTTTCAAAATAAAGCGAATTAGAGGCAGCTGCCTATAATATATGACAACGATTGGAGGACACATTTCAAATCCTATCTTGTTAGTTTGTTGAAGAAATTGTGAGAGTTTGAAGGAAAAAAATAAATAATTTTTCATTGTAGCAGCTTATTGGTAATAGGTTTTCATTTTAATGACGAGTCATATTGTTTGAAGCACTAAGTGTAATTAATCAGATAAAATGGAAAATTAAAAGATAGTTACAGCCATCATACCAATCATTAATTAATTTTAATACTAATAATCAATTACTTATTAATAATCAGAAAAAAATATAAATATTTTATTCTATAAATAATCAATTTCGGGGGTGATATTTTATATTTAAATCTTTAGTTTTGGATTACTATTTTTTTTAGGATTTTTAAAATTAGATGGTTTATAATATGAATAACTAAAAATTATCATAGAGAAAAGTATATGAAGATATGCAAATCAAGAAAGAAGTCACAAATTTATCATTCATTTAAAGACAGATATTTTTTAAAATACCGTAATTCGGTGATAAACCAATGACATTTTATTTCAGTTTTATTCTCTAAATAAATAATAGAAAAAAATCTTTCTTAAAGAATTTGTATTTAAAACAGACAAATTAAAAAAATTCCATTAGTTTTTCTACCATCATAATTGGTCGGACAACCATGTGTAAGCCAATGCCTTTCTCTGAAGATCTCTGAAAAATCTTTGACCTTCGATTCTTCTCATTAATTGTAAGAAAATCTGACTCCACCAAATCAGCCCACCTCAACCACGGTCTCATCCGCTTTCTAGTTCTAGTATGTCTAAAGTGCAGAATCTTTTTTACAGTGTTACCACCATGCATTCGAAGCAATTGAGCGACCCAGTTCATTCTATTTAATTTTATATATTTAACAATACATATCAGATATACTTTTGAGTTAAATCTCCTTCTCCAGTTACTGTTCTTTTCTGCACTACCAAGAATGTTCTTCAAAATCTTCCTTTTAAATACCCCAACAGTCTAAGTGCAAATTAGTCTTAGTGCAGGTCTCATAAGCATATGTCAAGGCAGGCATTAAAAGAGTGTTGTAAATTAAAAATGTTGCATTTCTAGAGAAAAATCTAGATTTAAAGAATCCTTTTAGATAAAAAAAAAAAAAGGCTCTATTTGACGAAAACAGTCGGCTTTTTTTAAATTTTGTTTCAAGAGATATTTTGTCATTATCAATAACTGAATCTAAATAAGTGAAACATTTTACTGTTTCAAATTTATATAAATCAATTTCAAGATAATGGTCTGGTTGTCTGTTCCCAGAAAAGAGCATACGTTTTGTCCATCCTCCTTTATAACTAAACCCATCCACCTTGCATTCCTCTCAAGGGCAAGGAATGATTCTTAAAAAAAGCAAGGGATCAAGCAATTATATCAATGTCATCCACATATGCAAAAAATTGTACTTGATTAAGAAAATATATATCTACATCGATATTTATGCCCGAATTTCGAATAACCCGCTCAACTGCGATATTAAAAAGAAGGCATGATAGAGAATCACCTTGTCGATCAACGTTGTATGTGTCAAGATTTTATGACAAAGAAGGCTTCATACTTAGTGTTCTTTAAATTCCATAAAATAATCTGGCTTTTTTAGCTAATAAAAAAGTATTAAAGTCATTTTTGTATTCTTTCAAAGAGCTCGAAGAACTTTCTTTTTTTTGTTGCTATAATTGCAATTTTTGTATGATGCAGACAATCTCATTGACAGTAGGAAACACAAGTCTGTTAAATTTGTAGTCATGACATTATATATCAAAGACCCTTAATTTATTTTAGAGCTATTGTAAATTTTAAAATTACTTCAAAGTTTCTTTTCTCTAATATACACTTATTGGCATTATGATGAACTTGTTGAAGCCAATGTCACATTATAAATGTTTTAACTAGAAAAATAAATTATAACGAAGAAAAAGCCTCATTCTGTCTTGCTTTTTAATTTTTTTCTCCTAAAGATATATCAGAAAAACTTTTTCTTCTGTAAGATGCCGGAACATTTTAACAAAAAATTTTATTAATTCTTTTTCATTTTTTTATTTTATACATTTCATTTGAACAGCTGCTTTTGACAATAAAACAAGTCACATATTTTTATTTATTTATTTTACATCGAACGGCTTAAAGCGCTTTCAACTTCCTTACTAAGTATTTTTTCATTAATAATTATTAGAATTTTTTGTTAAAGTCCTTTGAATATTACATAAAAGATTATTGTTCAATGACATAAATTAATCACTTCTCTGTTTTTTTTATTCATTTCGTGCAAAGCAATTTTTTTATAAGGAAATGAAAAAAAGATTTTTTCAATTTAGATTCAGGATGCATTTGTTTAAACTACAAACATATTTTTCAGTTATGAAGTAAATATTAACAATCTTTTAAAATGTCTACATAAATATTTATACAGTAAGGAAAATTCGCTTGTTTCCTTGTTTAACTTTGAGTATGAGTATATTTCCATTTCTATAAAATTCTCAATCCTGTGTTTATTTTATTTATATAAAAATTAATACACACATTTAACATTAATTCAATATTTTAATTTTCAGAGGATTTAATATTAAACAATGGTACTAAAAATTATACTAATTCTGATTTGTAATTAATTCCTATTAATGCTAATAAACAATTTTTTTTTGTTTTTATCCAAATGTAATTCCCATTAACAAACGCATTACTTGTAATATTAAAATTTTAAGTGAAAAATAATTTGCAAAATTAATCTTTGTGTAATATCAATAAAAGAAATGGTCAAAAAGAAGGAATTATTTCACAAAAAGGATATTCCAAAATGAAAACTTCAACTTAAATGTTTAAAAGTTCTTTTTTTGCAGCTACTGGGTATAAAATACTTAGTAAAAATTAAATTTAATTAATAAATAATAAAAACTCATGATAAAAAATTTGTTTCTAAAAAGGAAATCATATTTAAAATATGTTTCTCATTTTCTTTTTGTTTTAAATTAAATTTTGAAATTTTATGCATATCATCAGAACTGAAAATAAATTATGCATTTAACATTTTACTCTTTTTAAATTTATATTTCGAAGAAGAATTTGTTTGAATTAATGAGAAATATGAATTTAAAATGTTCCGTAGTAAAGAGAGTCGACTGTATATTATTAGAAAATTGTGACATCTGGAAACATAACAAAAAAATTATATTTAAAATTATTAGTTTTATAATTATTTGATACCAATTATTCTAAATATATGTTAAGAAAAACGAGCTTTATTACATTCTTAATTGCACTTTTGTACTTTATATCAAACACTGATATGCAAAGGTAACTTATATTTATATTTTAATTACAAAACAAATGAAAAATTTGTTTGCAAATTAAAAAGTAACTTTCGAATTTGAAAACTTGTTCAATTTCATGGTATTTCTTTAAAAATATATATGAACCTTTACTTTTTATATTTTACATTAAAAAAGATTGATTTCTGAATAAATTACCCAGAATAAATCTTTCTTAATTTAATTCTAATATAATATAATATAATTTGCTTTGACTTATATTTTAGATATAAAAGTTAAACTCAGAGCCTATTTTTATTATATATATTTTAATATATTCCCCTAATGTTTGATGAAAATAAGGAAACTTTGCATTTCTTAAATATTTAATATTAATTTTCATAATTTTTAAACATTTTTACAGACTTAAATGGGATTTTCCAACGATTTCTCATACATTATGGTAAAATCTTCATAATTTTATTTCTAGCTTTTAGACTTTAAAAATAAGTAAATTTTTTAAGAACTGATATTATTTTTCATAAAGAAATTTTTCAAGATTAATAATATGTTGAAATAATTTTTTTTAATTAAAGCAAAAAAGTAGAGATCGAAAAATGTATATAGAGATGTAAATGTAATTTGTTTGTTTTAATAATGTCACAAATTTTAATTGAGATAAAATATTTTAACAAGACTGAATTAAATTAGGAAGAAATAATTTCTTATAAATACTTGAGATACAATTTGTCATATTAAAAAATATGACATGTCTGAGTTTTTGTGGGTATGAAGAAAAATGTGCAAAATAAGAATAAAAAGTAAAAGAAGTTTAGTCATAAAATTCTTCAAAAGGCCTTTTCAAAATTCTTGTTTTTAAACATTTCCTTTTTATAGTTTCGGGGTAAAAAATATGACAGAAAACTAAAGAAAAACAAATTTGTCAGATAAATTTACAATATGTTTAGAAATGAAAGTTTAACACTGTAATTTTATTTCCTTTGAATTTCAAATTTTTATTCTCTAGCAGTGGTCAAAGTAATCATCAGAATAAATGAAAAAAAAGGGTCAAATGACCGTTTCCTTTCACCTGGTGGGATGACCACCCTTAGATTAGTGACCACACGCAATTTCCCTACGACTATAATTTTAAATAAATTAACTCTCAACCCATTTCCGTTATGCCCATCTGTATATACAGCAGATGAAGGATACAGTAAACAAGCTTTCACATATGCTGCTCTTAGACAATGCTTTCAAAGCAGACTTGTCGGCGCGCAGCTGAGGAAAGAAACAAACCATGGGAAAAAGTAGATCTGTAATTATTTTCACACACATTATTATTTATTATTATTTTCACCCACGTATATAACACGTGAAAAATGTTGAAAACCTATTAATTTATAAAATAGAAGAAGAATAGCATGACGGAGGGATTAGAAAACTTCTATAGAATTGAAATTCCTCAAAAATGTTACAAATTAAAATACTCATCAATAATCGAGATGAAGTAATTTTTTTATAGAAATATTTGTAACAATATTTACAAGAATAATTGATTCATTATTGCTTTTTATTTTCGGTCTGATAATCACATATATTTTTCTGTAAATTTGAAATAATATTCTTAGATAAATAATAAATTGAAGGAAAATAAAAAAAAAAAAAACATTTTTTATTTTTAAAGTAAATAATATGACAAAATATATAATTCCAGAGGTAACTGCGTGTTATTTTTTAAGTAGGACATAAACATATTTTTTATTTTATTCAATATAATTCAAAGTTATAACAGTTATTCAATAATATTTTCAATTATTGATAAATATTATTAAAAATAAATTGTATTGTAATATGTCTTGGATATTTTGTCTTAAGCATTTTCTGTTCTAAAAAAAATTTGCAATCAAAACATTTACAATTACTAGAAAAATTTACAATCTTTTAATTGATACCGTTCCATTTTTACAGCATATTTTAAACAATTTATGCAAATTATGTAATTTTATTTCTAATTATTTTTCATATGTATTTTAAAAAAAGATTTCTTCCCATAAAAATAAATTTAGTAATAATTTTAAATTATATTTTTATAAAAGTTATGAAATTGCGTGTTTTCTAAAATATTATTTCATTTTTATTTAATATATAAATAAAAGCTTAAGTTTCTTTTTCTGAATTGTCTAATATTCTCAATAGACAATTTTAAACCAAATTGCAACACCATATTATTTAAATAATTTCTATTTCTCAGAAAATTTTGAAAGTATTTTGTTTTAAAAATAAAATAGAAGTTTAATTTAAATATTTAGCATAAAATTTCTATGAAATTTTCTATGAAATCACTCAATTAATAGAAAGAAGTGTTTGATAATTAAAGGAAATAAAAAATTTAAGTTGATTAATTTCATAAACAATAAATGTTTTAATTAATAAACTCCAATTCATTAACGTTCTTTTTAAAACAAATTGTGAATAATCAATCTTTTAATTTATTCATTTGGAAATAATTTATTCTACTAAAACAATAAGAAAAAGATAAAAAATGTAATTAAGATTTTTTAAAATAAATTAAAAAATTAAAAAAAAGGCAGTTATTGAATTAATATAATTACATAACTTATAAATTTTTGTAATTTGTATTACTGAATTTTTAGAGTTTTATTTGTAACTTTCAGAATATTTGCAACTTGAATACTTTGTAATTTTCTCTTTTACATTATTTTAAAATTATGCTGTTTTGAAAGTTTTGTTCTAAAATTTTGCATAGATGTGCTTTTAATCATTAATTTTTCTTAATGTCTTTTTCTTTGAGCTTTTTTGCAAACCAATAAATCTTCTATCACATTGTATTATTTTTAATACTTCCTGCATTTTTAATAATCAAGACATGAGCTGACGAAATACAAGACATATTTACGTATAAAAATCATTACGTTATAAAAAGTATTACGTTATAAAAATCATAAAAGACTATAACTTTAATTTTAATAAAGTTGACAGGGATTAAAAAGTACCAATGCGTATATAATTTGAAACTATAATTTTGTTGACAATATTAATATTATTTGGGACACAAAGTTTTGTTTCTAAAATTATTGCACCAATGAAAAAAAATGAATAAAATGCAAAAATCTAATATAAATGAGTTAAAATGGTTTTAGTCATATATTTATTATTTATTAAGGAGCTGATTATATTATCAATCTCATTAATTATAAACTTCCTATTAAACATTTTAAAATATAACTCGTTGAATACGAAAAATTTTATATTTACATTTAATGTATAATTTCACTGGGAAATTATTCATCTTTGTAATATATAGAAAAAAATATAAGAGCTATTTATAGTTTGAATTGAATATAGTTTAGATTTAAAATGAAAAGTTTACTTTTGAAATATATAATTTAATTTTAAATTTTTTTATTTTAAATGCTGATGTATGTTTGAGCCTTTAAGGAAAGAGATTTACTATGTTAATAAGAATATCTTATATCCTTTAAAAAAGTTTTCTTATTTATTAAACCCATTTTTTTTATTCATTTTCTCTTAGCTTTTGTAAATAACATTTATTTCAATGAAAGTCAGTATGTAACTTTACATATTACCAAATCAAACTAATTAGATGAAATTAAATGCTCAAATAAATTATAGTTAATTATAAAAGGTGAAAATCTTCACAAAATGAATCATATTAGAAATCAGAAATAAAAAATTTAGCTTCATAATTATAGCTAAAAATAATAATTATGTGATTATTATTGTATATGTTATAAAATCTGTTTATTTCAATGATTACTTGAATACTGGAGAAAATAAATTTGATAACTTATATGTCAAAAAAAAAAAAAAAAAAAAAAAAAAGACAAGACAGAGAGAGAGAGAGAGAGAGAGAGAAATAAAACAAAAATCGTTTCTTGTCACTCATTATTGACTGAATTATCAAGCTCACTCAATTTTTAATAAATTTATATACGAATTTTCATAGGAAGAAAATTTTATAATTATGTCTTAATATAAATTTAGCTTAGGTAGTTGTTAAAACAGATGAAAAACTATCAACAAAAGAAAACTTTTGTGAATTCAAGCAAAAGGGCAGGAAATATTTAGAAATTTATTGTATCAGCTATATTTTTTCATTTATATCTGTTTTGGAGCAATTATAAATTTAGTAAAAACTCATTTCAGTTAATAATAGTTTAATAAAAGCACATTTTTTTGTTAAGAATAAAAATTTCAACATTAAAAAAAATTTAAAACTTGCTGCCAACAAAAAAAAAAAATGACATCTATGAAAATTGTTAAGATTCATCACTTAGAACTAAATTATTTTATCAATTAATGCTTATTTCTGTATTATTTGCCATATGCTCAAAATTGCTTTTCTATTTTTATTTTGAAGTAGTTTTAAAATTTTCTGCTTCTCTTTTAGAATTAACAGTTTTTAAGTAAAAATAGACTTTTTCAATAAATAAAGCAAACTAAATATCTCAACTTAAGTTATTTATTTCAAAAATTACTATCAAAAATTAATTTTAAGCAGGTTATGGGAATTTTTTAACAAAAAAGCTGCGTATTTTTTTGATTAACAGTAACATTTATCTTAAAAAAAAATGTCAAAAATTCTATTTAAATGACATAATAAATCATTCAGTCTATTGGATTTTTCATTAAAGAAATAAATTTTTATGAAAAAGTAAAACTATATAATTCAAATAAAAGTTAATAATAACAGACATTAACTAATTCTTAAAACAGTATATATCATATTTTTCCTTTAAGAAACAATTTTGTAGACATGAAATTTATTAAGATTATACAATATAATAACTAAAAAAATTATTTCCATTAATAATAAGAATGGAAATTTATTTTATGAAATATGAAAATGATAAAGGTAGGATACATTGAATATTCTATGCAAATCACGTGAGTTATAAAAATATAAAAATAATGTGGCCAGTTTTTTCAAAATATTTAAATATACTTAATTTATGAAAGATGGAAAAAATAGTCTCTTTAAATTTAATATAAAATTAAATTATTTTAATTAATTTTATATTAAGTTAAACACATTATGAAGTTAAATTATTATTTTTAACTTCATAATGTGCTTAACTTAGTAATTTAAATGACATAAATTTTAATTTTAATTGAAACGTTTTCTTTAAGTTTGATGTAATAGCAAAATCTCTTGTATAATTTAAAAATAATCATTAGAAATACGCAAAATTAATAATATGACATACAAAGTTTGTGTATTCTAAAAATGAATTACATAATTTCTACAAATAACAATTATATGAGTTCAAAAATCTTCAATCAATGGAAATAAGTTCGCATGTTTGAAGGACATTAAATAAGTTTTTATTTTTAAAAAGAGTGTTTTGAACAAATGATAAACTATTCTTAAAATCACTAATTTAGCTATAAATATATAATAAGACAAATATTTAAATGAGAAATAATGAAGTGCATATATAATGCAACATGCAATATTTTGTCACTAACAATATGGAAAATGAATCCATTTTATAGCAGTAAAAACTTATTTTTCTAGAAATCAATAGCGTAATATATTTTCTGATAAATAGACCTGTCGCTTATGCTTATGATTATAAATATTTGAGCTTTTTGTATTATAATGTAAAATGTAACCACCAATTAATTCTGCATACAATTGCAACTATATTAATATTAAAAATATAAGAACTTTTAGAGTATTATTACTGTAGATTATATTAACTATTATAATTTAAAATGTAGTAACAATGGTAATTTTCATTACTCTGTAAGGCCTAGGAATTGTTTGTATTAAGTATTCAAACATGTATTTTGTAAAAAAAGCAGTTGTTAAAGGAATAAATTGGCTGTTATAATATGTAATAAAGAATATAATATCATGGTAGGGCTTATACATTTTATTGATCTGTTATCTTTCTTAATGACATACCCATTTGTAAATATTTATCTCGAGCTACTGTTTTGAATATTTTATGAAGCTACCACTTGCATGTTTTTGCAACGCCCACACGAGTTTTATAGCACTTTAGTGTTGCTCGTATCTCACTTAGTTCCAATTTACGAAGTGCAAACATAACACACGCTGAAGAAAACTTCTGTTATTGAATCGATCATTACACCCAAAATGGACATTTAATGCATGTTTTGGTTAGATTAACAGGAATAATTATGTAATTACTCAAAACACCTGAATATGTTGCATTGATGATAAATCCACACGACACTTTAGAGGATGAAAACAACACGCACAACAATGATGACGACTAACCATTGAATAAACATATTATCTTTTAATCTTTAATACTACTGCATCAAAATTATAATTAAGTATATGTTACTATACCTATATATAAATATAGTTAAAATGATGTTAAATGTATGCCATTATACATATAGACATTAACGTGATACAAAACTATTATTCATAATTTAACAAAAGAATTCTTCTGAAATATAATGCTTATGACAGATTGACTTGATAAAAAATAAGACATTTTGATTAAAATAATATAAAAAAGGATTATTTTTTATTAAAATAATCAATAATATTATTAAAAAAATAATTTTTAATTGACATAAATATTTATTTAATAAAACTATTTTTTAAATAAAGAGCATAACATCATTTAATTAACATTATAGCTACACTATGATGCTTGTATATAAAACACAATATTACATTCAACATAAATGGACTTTTTAACTATGTTAAAAATTTGCGTGACATCCTATTATCAGACTACAATTTGGAAGGAATAATTCTATTTGGAATAGAATTTTCATCTTGAAATCTCAATTCAATATAGTTTTACAATCACTTTTAAATCTTTTAGGATTATTAATATATTATTAAATAAGGAAATTCTTAAAATATAATTTATTAAATATTGAAAAATACATCTAAACTATATCTTTATAAAAGCTGCTCAATGAATTAAATAAAAAGACGAAACTGTTTCGAAATTAGATATATATACGCCAAATTATTTCGAAACTAATTCATAAATGATAATAATAGGAAATACTGACTTTTTATGTTTAAAAAATTATTGATAGTTTGTAATTTAATATTATTTTAGCAAGCAAGACGAAAGAATGTCATAAATGGAAAAAAGGAAACATAAATAACATTCTTTTTATGGAAAAAATTATTATGAAAAAAAATCATTGAATAGGTTTTTATTAATGCAAACTAAAATATCTCATAAATTCAGTTTAAAGCAAAACCTGTAAACAAGAAAGAGAATTCTTAAAAAGTACTTACAGTTTTAATTTTCTAAATAAAATTATAATTTTTCTTCTAGACTATTTAAGCCTTAAGCAGGAACCTTTTGTTAAAAAATCATTTATAT
>JAPDSC010032805.1:61949-88566 GCA_026290005.1 Latrodectus geometricus
ATATATATATATATATATATATATATATATATATATATATATATATAACAACACACACATACATATATATATAAACAAAAATCTAATAACAAATATGACGATTAGAACGATGAGCATTAATTTATTTTGCATTTTAAATAATCATTTTTTTGGAATGGAAATAAACATGAAGTTCTTATAATTTATTGAATATCGTGCATCAGTTTTAATAATAATATTTAAAAACCATCAAAATTAAATAAAAAAAAAATTTTCTCCTCCATTTTTACCCCCAAACATAAACAAATTAAATTATCCATTGATACTTTTATATCATAGCCTAATTTTGACTTCTTATAATTATAGTGTTTTTATCCTTTGCCTAAAAAATGATTTTAAAAGAAATATAAACTATAATATTTATATAATCCGATATATATCTCTTAACTTTGAGCTTTATTAAAATATATCGGATATTTTGACTTACATTTTTTTCCGAAAATTATTGTAATTAATCTGTAATGAAATGACATTAAATATCGAATAAATTGCATTGAAAAAGCTTGCTTTTTTAAAAACTAATAAGGATAATTTTATCTGAATATTTTGAAGCAGAAATTTTTGACAAAAGATTATTTATTTTGGATTATTTATTCAATAAAAAAGATTTTACACTAATTACTCATTTTCAAAAACATTGTTTTTTATAAAAATTTTACATAGTATTATTTAATACATTAATTTAAATGATTATCTATTATTTGTAATAAATTCTTCTTAGAAAGTGTTCTATTCCTATAATTATTATTTAATTCTGTTTTCATTTAATGCAATTTTAACATGCATACTTTATGTTACCTGCGAAATATTTTATTAAGTAGTAATCTAAATTATAATTCATTAGCCATTATTATTTAGTTTTTAATCGTATTTAAGGTAAGAGAATTTTGGATACTCTTCAGTCTCTAGAATATGCGTACGAAAACAAAAGAAGTAACCATGCAAAGAATTCATTACCAACAATTAATTGCAACAAAAGTATTTTTTCATATTCTAGGAATTTCCACAGTAAAGAAATTTCAACAAAAGTTTTTGTAAAGTTTTTTTTGAATTGAGGGAGAAAAATAATTAACTGTTGTTTAAAATTCAATAACTACTATTTGTTATTTACTATTATAGATAATAAAAAACATAAAAAAATACTTCTTTATTTGATTTCGTTATTTAATTTCACATATGTTAGTGATTCATCTGTTGTGCCAAATGCAATATATTTATGTCTTTTAATCTTATTTATTTATAATACATTAGAATTTAATGATCTCGGTGTTAAGAAACAGCTTTTCATCAATATTTTTTGCAATCCAATATGATATTATTTTTCAATTAAAATTTAAATTCAGAGAAATTACAATGAATGGATATATTTTTCTGCTCGTTTATTTTATTACTCTCAATGATTTACATGTATATATTTTCTGTATTAAAATTAACGCAGTTTTCTTTAAGTTTTTTAAGGAAGTTATAGCAGATCTATTATAAATGTAACATGAAACGTGTGTAAAAATATTTTAATGTTCCAGGGTTGTGGGAAATATTTTTTTCCAACATATTTCACCAATTCCCTCAGTTCTATGTTTAAAATTTCATATAAGTGATTTAAAATTTTACATATTGTTTTGTTTCTAATGTAGGTTAAAAAAAAAAATAAAGAACTACACACGAAAATCGAAGTTTCAAATCAAACATTTTTAAAAGAATTAGTAAACATTTGACTTACTTTTCCAGGTGAAGAATTCTTCAAGAAAAGTAATACATAAACAAACTAGATTTCAGAGGAGTTTTCACATCTCAACCGTCAAAGTCCAAATAAACCACTATTAAATGAAATATTTTTAAGCCTCCGAATGACAATAGGAAAGAAAAAGAAAAGGTTCCACAAAAAATCCTTTTTCCGGACCAAGAACCGACACTGAAAATAATGTCTTTTGTGTTATAGAAATCTGGGCATTGTAATAGTTTTTAGCTGGTTTAATAATATACTATTTTCTATAGACGTGCCGTGGTATTACGGACATCAAGCATACGGCAATATCGCCTCTTGCGGATGCGGGGGTTGGGTCTACGTACGGGTAAACGCCTACGGAGCAGGTGGTTTCGTCAGCCGTGAATTCTCGTCTATTTACCCGCTGATGGTAAGTAATAAAAAACGAGGCATTAGAGCGGTCAACGCTGCTTTCCTCTAATTTTTGAGAGAATGAATTAACGCCTTGATTGTCATCTTCACCAGTTAGATAAAGTGATTAATTTTAAATAGAAAATTTACAAAACAAACAATTAAAAGTAGGGAATTTGCAAAATAAATTAGCTTCGAATTAAGAATCATATTTAAAGTGGATTTGAAGCTTTATTTATTTAATAAAATAAGGTTAATAACAGTCAAAATTCTTGTAAAATATTTAGCTCTCATGGAATCACGTTAGAAAAAAAAATGGCATGATTAGTTGCTCAGAAATTTTTTGTTTTAAAACACATTCAGATACTCAAAAATGTATTTATATGATGTTCTGTATAATAAATTAAATTGTAATTACTTTTATATACAAGAAAAGATAATGATTATCAAATAATATGTACGAATTTTTAATAAAACATTACCCTTTAAGAATTTTGAGTTATTGTACTATTACATTAATACTCACTTTATATTTATATAATTTTTTAAAAAAATTTTTATCGACAAAAGCACTATACTGATTTTATTTAATTATTAAATAGCCTTCTGAAAAAATTGCATAGCAATGAATTAAATTTTTCAAAATTTAATTCGTAGCATTTAATTTTCCAAATAAAAAATCCATTTTGAATAAAGTATAATTATCTAAAAAGTTGTCCATTAATTCTGAAACTTTATTAATCTGAAATCAGAAAAATATTAAAAAGAACTATTGAAAAGTTCATGCGTTAACCGTATGTATATGAAATTCATTTTTGTCTCCGCAAAAAGCAATTTTTGGTACAAAAATTTAAAAAATAGAAGAAATTTACAAATTTCTATACTTTATACAATAATAAAATAAAGCAAATGAAAGGTAGTTTATTTGTGGGGTTATAGATTTTTTAAATTTAAAAATAACCACTTAAATTTAACAGTGTAAATTAAATAAAATAAAAAAACCATTAAGGTATGATTAAAGTATGTACTAACATAGCACCTAAATATCGGGTTTATTATTAAAACTTAGGAAATTGATATAAATATCATTAAAAAAGAATAATTAATTTATATTATCATATTTCAACATTATATCACTGACTTTCATAAAGGATTTGTAAATTTTATAAGTATTTATTAATTTACTTAACACTTTTTATTCAATGCAGTTTACTTTTAAGCAAATGAATTTCAATACAAATAAAATCAAAATAAAACCATACAATGTTAAAAAAACTAATTAAATATTTAAGAAAGCTAACTAAATGCCATAAACTAAAATGATCTTGTAATACTTTCTGTAAAATAGTTTACATTTAATCTAAAAGTTAACTGAAAAAGTTTTCTTAATTCTCTCTTAAATGTTTTCATAATTTTCTCTTAAATGTTAAAAAAAGAGAACATAAATGATTTATTGGAATCATGCGTAGCATAAAACAAAATATAACTAGACATTAATTTAAAAACTTATATGTGATTTTTAATTATTATAAGATTTTAAATTAAGAATGTTAAAAATTTATAAAATAAGACCATAAAATTAATAATAATTATTAATTTTGTGGTCTTATTTTTCTGATAATTTAATTTATTATTAATTTATTTAACAATAAAGCATCATAATATTTCCAGTTTAATATACTTTTTAACATTTTCTAGTCCAAATTGATTCAGTTAAGTCACAAGTTGTTCTAATGAGCCCTGCAAATTTATACATCTATTTGTTTCCTTTAATATCTGATTTAAAAACTAAAAAATGTGAGAAACATTCATATCTTTCTTGCAAAGTGCAATAAAAAACAAAGTTTAATATACAAAAGTTATTGTTTAGAAAATTCTTCACAACTTTTGAAATTAATCTGAATTGATGCAAAAATAATATAATTTGACTCTTCATTTATCAGAGGAATTCAAAATAACTTAAACATTTTCAATTTATGTAAAAACTTTATCTGCAGAGTATTTATAAATCTTGTGAATAATTCAAAACATGAAACTAAACAGAATTATGCACAATAATATCAATCACATACATAATCGATTCTGAACATTTTGTAGGAATTAGAAAAAATAATTAATAACATATTTTGAAAAATAATCAAAATTTCTTTTAAAGTAAGTTCTTATGATGTAATTTGAAATACGTATTTTAAAATGAGTTTGAATATGTGATCTTAATTATATTTTAAATTATATTATTGTTTTTAACAGCATTGTTATTTAAAATATCTTAAAATAACGAGTTAAAAATCTTATATATCATCAGAATCAGCATTAAATTAAACAAACGTATGGGTAATTTTTATTCACAACTTCAATTAATCAAAAACCAATTCTAAAGAATGAGAGATTTTTCGTAAGACGAATAAATGAAAAGCAGCCTTTTTGAAATCTAATATTCAAGATGTAAGGAATTTAAAATAGACAAATATGTTTTGTAAAGAGAATTTTTATTAAAAATATATAATGCCTCTTAACTTTTTTGGAAAATTATTTTGGTCCGTAATTTTCGCACAAGTTGTAGACATTACTATAGATATGCTTAAAAATAAAAACACTGAAATATATCTCTAAAAGAATAACAAGCTACGAAATTTGTTTTCGGAAGTTCATTCCTGAATTTTTCGAGACTAAAAAAATGGTGGCGCTCTCATTACATGTTTTGCTCATCTTCAAATAACAAGCATGCTTGAACTGAATTGAGCAATCAAGTATCATCAGTTTCCATCATTATAGAAAGAAAGATTATTTACTTTTCAGGTTTCGGCTCTTAAAAAAACATTCATCCCTATTATTTATCTATGTGAAACATAATATACCTGCAAATTTTTCAGGGTTGTAATGTTTTTATTAAGATCATCAAATATGAAGAAAGTTTGAATGAAATTATTTTTGGTATAAAATTTCTTTAAGTAAAATAATTTCGCTGTAATTATTCTTACTTGTTTATTTTCCAAATCATATAGGAAATTAAATTTTTTATATTTCTAAATTATATGAAATACTTGATTTATTGTACATATGATATGAATGCTTGATATTTTATATTAACTGCTTGATTTAAATAATATTATAATTAAATTCTTCATTCTAATTATACATTCGTAATTTATTTCATTTTGATATTATTACTCTAAAAATATTTGATAATTCTTTAAGTCATCATAGTTACTTAATAAGAAAAAAACACATATTGAAGCATAACTATATAAAATGCCAAACTGTCTGGTTTAAAATTTATTTCTTAGATTCATATTTCATTTAATGAGTTACACATAAAATTTCGTCACAAAACTTTTTAATAAATATTAAATTAAAGCAACCAAGGAATTATTTGTTAAGTTTTACTTTTTGAATTATTTATTATAAAAAATACGATGGAGTTTAAAATTTCTAAATAAATCCATGTTAACATCGGATGACTTAAAATATTTGAGTTAAAAACCATAATAACAAACACATAACTACATAGATCCATGTCATAAATGAATAAGCGTTTTATTAATTATAAATATCTTACTCTTAATATGTGATTCCACTTTCGTTATTGAAAATCTTTAATCTTTATCAGTTTTCTTTGTAATCTTTATTAGTTTTCTTTATCAGTTTTTTTTGTTTTTGTTTTCAACATGTTTATTTTCTTGAGTAATGATATCAGCAATCTGCATTGAAATTTCACATGTAGATTCTCAAGATGAATTTCTCTTAAATTTTAATGCACATGAAAGTTTTTAATCATAGATGTTTGGTTGCAGAATTTTTTCCACGGAAAAGGATTTAATGCAGAAAAATATACAGATAAATTTCCTTTTTGGATTAGTTCGTGTTTTTGAAAAGATATCAAATTAAAAATGGGCAATGTAAAAAATTTCAATGTAGATACATTTTAGGATTTATACCAAGATACTCTTGAATATATACTCTTGAATGAATGTGGTATAATGTAAATATATAGGAATTCTATGATAATATGATACCTTTTTATGAGGTAAATACTTACCTCTAATAATTAATTTTTGGGAAAATATCACACGAATAACTAGCATAATTTGAGCTTTTAGTCTTCAAAAATGTGCATTCTGATTCATGCAATATATTTGATCTCGGTTTATTAAGTATCTTAATGTACTCACACAGATATATATGTATATGTTCATGTACAAAGATTAAATCCATTAGAAAATGATTTTCATATGTGGTGTTAAAAGTGATTTTTATATGTCTATATTTTTATAAGTCGCAATACAGTCTACGAATCAACACGGATGTTATTTTTTCTGTTGTAAAATATATAATCAATTAATTTTTTTAACAGAACAGTAAAATATTAAAACTTATTGTATCTAAATAGTTAAAAATAAAGAAATATTGAATTCTTGAATATTATGCTCTGAATGCTGAACTTACACTATAAAATTTTTGTTTCTAAAACAAGAACCAAAATGAAATTTATTTCCTTCATACTTTTATTTTATAAATGAATGTAATAACTGAATTTGTATGAAAAACATTAACTAATTATGTGAGAGGTTACTCTAGTCACATAACAAATTTTTTACAATTTAGTTATAAATGAGCAATTAATTTAAGGCATAATTAAGGTAAATATTTCTAATTCAATCATTCAAAAAAATAAACAAGATTAAAAATTCATTTTATTTTATTCACATAATTTAGTTAAGAACAAAAGCACATGAAAATGTACACTCATATTTGAAAGTTAGTTTTATAACAAAATTGCTTCATTTAATATATAATTATTTGTATGATAAATAATTGAATTTATTTCAATAGAAAGCTTAATTATTAATTTATAGTAAGTTTTCTTTTTGTAGTATAGTTTATGAAATTCTTCAGCATTTCACAAAAGTTCTTTAGTTTCCGGATTTCTTTAGCTTCAACATAAAAAGTTTTTTTTAGCTTATTTAGTGTGAGGCAGAAGTTAAATATCTTTGAAATGACTTAAAATATATTCAACTTGTCCTTAAAGGAATTTTATAGTTTCGAAATACTTATAATTGAATTTTATAATTAATTTATTAAATACGTAGCGTGTTTAGTTAACGTAACATGTCGTGTATATAATATTCAAGTCAAAATGTAAAGTTTGATTGAAATAACAATTGCAAAAATTAAAATTTATATAATAATGCTTATAATGTGAAATTTAATCTTTAAAAAAATTAAACTTCACATAATAATCTATACGTAAAATTTAATTTTAAGGATTGATTTTTTTTTGTTTGTTTTTTTATATGAAATTGGCATTTTTCTCACTAAAGAGTAATTAATGCACTATTAATAATTTCAACTACATTTCAAAATTAAGATAAACCAAATATTATTTAAAAGGATTAACATAATACTGAAAATAAAATGTAAAGGATGTGTCTATAAAAAAAAAGTCTACATAACAGAATAGTGTGCACAATTTTAAACAATCTAGTAAAGTTTTTGAATCAATAGAATATAAATTCCAACGAATGTTATTTGGAATGTTTATTGAGAAAAATCAGGGCACATTTAAAATCTATCAATGAAAATGCTCTCTACTTTGAAGAAAATAAAGAAAAAGTTTCCGAAAATTTATTGTGTTTTCTGAACTGATTTTGGCGTGAATTACCTGCATCAAACAAGGATCCAAAGGAAAAAAAAAGTTTATAGTAAGCATATGTAACATTATAATGGTTTTCTGTGCCATGAAGAGAAATAACAGCAAAAGAATACAAAAAAGTTCTTGTGAATACATGTATGCAACAAATAACAGAATCCGGGGAATATTTCTTCATTGCGATGTAATTTATTCCAAGTTTTGTATTTACCTTTTATTGTGATTTTTTCCATTTTTTTTAAGAATTCAAAGTTATAAAAATACACTTTCCAATGATTGCCAAATTGGAACCAAGCACAACTAATAAAAATAGAGAATGATGAAGAAAAAAATGGCCTTTCCAAGCTTCAAACGAGCACTAAATTAGAGAGGGAGGTGATTTGGTATGAGGAGCTCGGACTTGCCACCACAATAACAGTAAAAATTGCTCGAAATGTATAATTTCTTTACATCATATTCCAGTGAAAGAGAAAAAAAAATATCATCGAAACCATGCCAAACCTAAGAAAAGTGGAGGGAAGGCCATTACCATCCTCCTATCCTCCCATTTCTTCTAAAGCCCAAGCTTTTTGGAGTTAGAATTTTTACACTCCTAAAACTCCACCTCTACCGGATACGATCAAACAGACAGAGATAGAGAAAAAAAAAAGAGAGTTTAACAATAGGCGAAATGCGGCGATACTCACGATTTTTAGGGCTTGTACCTAACGACGTTTGGATTGAATTGGTCCAACAACTGCCATGACGAATCCAAACCTGTATTTAGAGTCTCCATTCGGAATCACACTTAGACTTAAATTTTCGCATTTCGATGAACTAAAAAAGGACGCCGCGCATCTGCTCGTGGAATTATCCTCGCACATGTTGGCACACAGTCTTTCGATGCTTGTACGAAAATATAGCCCTGATGAACAAAAATTACAAGACAATGTGCTTGTGTTGCTTTTTTATATTATTATTATTTTATTGTCATGAGAAAAAGACACACTGAACTGATAGTCAATACTTAAATATCTCCAAGTGTTATCCAGGAAGATAATTTGCAATTTAGGCTTTTCAAATTGTAGGAATTATTTTTACGTTGCCTTCTTGGCAAATAATCATTTTATTTCTTAAAAGCGCTTTAATTCTAATTCACACATTCTTACACATATTATATTGCATATTAGATAGGCTAAATGAAACTCTGCAACTTAAACCTGATGTAAGAATTACCTTAAATTTTAACATGTTTATGAAACAGGGCATTGTTTCTATCACATTTCAGAACTACCAATAGTTGAAAAGTTATAAGGTGAAATTCATAAAGAACAATTATATAACCCGCAACTTTTTATTTACCATAAATATTCAACTGCTAGTATGTCATTATTTGTGTGGGGTATGTTAATATTAGGCAAGATCGATATAAGTATATTTTGGAGACCTGGATTCATAATGCATATTTTTTAGCACTCTTTTGAAACTTCACAGAAAACTTTTTATGGATACTTCACAGAAAACTTTTTATTAAGTTTTGACTCAAAACTGCTGTTTTCGATCTATGTTGTCTAAAATTACTTACTCTATGTATTCTATTACTTTTAAGCATATAAAATAATGTAAAATAGATAATCTATTCTGTACTGTCTTTTTTAGAAACAAAAATAAACTAGATATACTCTATTTTGTACCTATTTCTACCTATCTCGATGTATTATAGTCTTATTTGTGAGTAAGTAGCCTTAACAAATAAATAAATTTAATCTTTTGAACTGAACTTCAATAAAAAATATATGTTAATACTTTATTTAATTATTAAAATAATTTTAAATTGTTTTTATTTCTTACTTAGGTATTTTTATATTTTAGTTATGCTACAACTTTGTTTACATTAAAGTCTAACGTAAGTTGTACTACGCCTCAGAATAAAATTGTTATATTTCTAAAGAGACTGAAATATAAAAATTAATGTTTGCATGTTACAATTTTATTACGCATTAGGATATTACGTTATTCTGTAAGTATTTCAATCATGCAATATTTACAAAAAAAAAAAAATTTTTTTTAGCTTTTCAATCGAAGATATTTTACGAAGCTGATATTTGAATGTTTGTAAAAGAAATCTGTGAAGCTAAAAGAACCATAATAAAACCTCATATCCATATGTCTAAACAGCAAAAATAATAAAAAAAATTATTCGCAAAATACAAATGGCAACTTTAGAAATACTTTAATTTGTGATTCGATCAAAAACTGAAGTCATTGCTCTTCAGCCTTTAGATCAATGTTTGCAATCCCATATAGGTGTTGATACAATAGTAAAAATGCCGTCACTTAAAATAGTAGTAGTTGTAGAAAAATCATTTTTTGGCTTGGACTACGATGAATTTGAAAAAGTTAATTAGGTAGCTGGTTCAAATGAATTTGAATCAATGAACTAATTAAGTTTTTTATTTAATTAAAATCTATCTTTACGATTATTAATAAATATTATATGTTTAAACTTTCTGATAGAATTTTTTTTGTAAGAAAAAATATTCTTTTAAGAATTAAAGTGAAATGAAACAAACAACTTTTGTTTTACAAATATCGAATATATTTAGGTTTGTTTTGAGTAAATGCTAAATTGTCTATGTAAATGTTGTTTCTTCTTCTGCGATCTCAATAAATCTATGGAAGTCACGCAAAAAATCACTCGAAATAAAAATGCATGATTTTAACTTCCAATTTAAAATCGGAGATAATAATATTTAGCTCCTTTCATTTTTATTTCAAACTCCTCCTTTTTCCCATCATTGCAGAAATACACACGAACTTCCATTGTACTGCAAATGCATTATTCCTTTCTTACTGCTTAGTTTATAAACGTTTTGTCATAAGTACACTGAGCGTATTTATTATAATGCTCACTGTAAATTCATTTCGGTTGTTCACGAAGAATGCTTGAAAATTAGGACTTGCAGTTTTTCCCATGGAATGCAAACCTACATTCACGTTATTGTTTATTTTACATTGGTCAAATGCAAATGAAGAGCAGTGGTTGACCTATCATTTAAAAAAAATCTTTCTCTTTCCCGCAATACTCCATAAAAAACAGAATAACTAATCTTATTATATTGAGGGGAATTATGTTCATTTGGTTATTAAATCACAAATATTTGTTTGTAAAATGGAAATAACGGAAAAGCAATTTTTATAATTATCTAGTGTTATAAATCAGTTCTAAGCTTGTAAGAAGAATTATCATTTTTTGATTATGTTAGTTTTACAAATTATTTTAATTCATATTTCTTCAAATTTTAAAGCTATACTTGTTTATGTTTTAAAGTTTTATTAAAATTTATTTCATATAAAACCTAACTATAAATATTTAACTTTCATTTTTCTTTTTTTTTTATAAATTTAAAAGACAGATTAGAAATAGTTTAGTAATAATTGCAATTAATAACTTAGTGACAAATAAAAATATAATCTATGAACGACTAAAAATATTTTATTTTATAGTTTAGTTGTTTTTTCATATATTTAAAAATTTTAATAGAAGGAATAAAAAATTAAGTGATTTATTTGTTAATATTTTCTTAATTAAATAACTTTCTTCATTATTTATCTTAAAAGTCTATAGTTATTATTAAAATCCTAAGACCTTATCACTACTTCTCATAATTTCAAAATTTTTTGAAAATTTCAAAACAATAAATGAATTTGCTAAGTTAATATAAATTAAAATGAATTCTTCATCAACAGATATAAATACATTTTTCCTCAGGTTATTCATTAAAGCTATTTAAGATTGCATACAATTTTGCAATAAAAATAAATATACAGAATTTTTTTGTTTTATAAAAATGAAAGAAAATAGATATTCTATTAAATATAGGATAAACTTAAACCATAAATCTTTCATAATTAGAAAATTATGTGAATTTACGAAGTTTTGTAATCAATTATAAAAAGTTTATTTCTAAAATACAGTATTTTTCTGAAATGTAAAAATAAAAAACTTCTTGCTTTTAGTACTTCATCTTGAATTCAAGCATAGGAAAGTTTTAAAAACTCTTCCCAGTTTATTTCATTAATTCTTTTAAAACCTAAATTTTATTTGAATCTTCAAAATAAAACTATATAAATATAGAAACTTTAAAAAAAATAATAGATTATATTTCAATAAATATACAATTATATAATTTAAACTTTAATCATAAAAATAACAGATAAAATTAGAAAATATATCAGCATTAAGAAAATTAATAATATATGTGTGCTAATTCTTTACAGAAAGAAATAACTGCTCACATAAATAGATATTATAAATTTGATTGATTGAATATTTCCTTCTTTGAATTAAAAATGTATGTAAAAGGTAAATATTTTAAAAATATTCAAAATTATAAAAAAGATAGAATATAGAGAAATGAAAAACTTAATTTTTTTAATTTATAAATCTAAATTTTAACATATTATTTTATCATTGCATGATAAAATTTTATCATCTTAATATTTTAGAAACGGTAAATTATTATTATCACACAGTATTATGGAGAAATTTATAAAATATTCCGAATTATTTAAAAAATATTAAAAATTCTTAAAAATTCCTTTATAAAAGGGAACATTTATCGAGTCAATTGTTTTATTTATAATGACAAGACAATTATAAAGTTAAATTATTTGTCTTATTAAAATTTTAAAAAATATGAAGATTTCAATAAAACGAATAATTTTATTAGTTTAAATATAAATTCTTTTTTTTAAAAAAATAAAAAATAAAGGAAAGAAACATAAAAAATAAACTTGTTTATTTTATTATTTTATTAATAATAAGTCATGTACCTAAATTAATTGTATCTATTTTGAAATATACATATTGTAACATTCTAATAAGGCACACATTACTTTGAAACACACAAATGTAGTTATTTAAAACTGACATACGTAAAATAATTTTTATCACTATTTTAAAAAAAATTATTAAAATTTAAACTTTAATTTCTAAGGGACAACATTAATTTTTTTTCATTTTAATTCATTGATATTTACTGGTCTTTCATTTACGATTTAATTCACGAAAGATCTTCTTTTGAAAACGTTAATTAAATCTCAAATGTTTTTATCAATAAAAACGAAAACCATTTCTTTAAAATTAGAAGTAAACTTTAAATTCTCTATTTTAAGGTGTCATTTACCAGAAAACCTTCAGGATGCAACTTAGTAAATGTGACACTAAACATTCATATTTTATTCCCAATGTAAAAAACACACTGTGAAGTGTGTTTCTTACATTTGGAATAAAAATCTGACTTAAAAATAATGCAATTAAACATCTCATAATTGTTTTTGACAATTATAAAAACTGTGATGATTATTATAATGAATTCAAAACTCAAAAATTGAGGATATGAGATTCTATCTTTAAAAAGTAGATATGAGTTTGTATTAGTTTTGAAAAAAAAATTGAGCACTTAATTGAAATGACTTTAAAAACTTAGCATTTATTAGAAATTCAAAAGCACTTGATGGTTCTGCTAATTTTATGTACTTTCAAATACAATCAAGTATTAAGTAACCTGATATTTTAAACAAGGAAATATCTGAATCATGAAATCCTTCTAAAAACAAAATTTTTTATTCATATTATAAGAATTTCTTTCTATAAAAAAATGATTTATATTATTGTCTTTTCATAAACTGATCTATGAAAATTGTGAACCAAAGCTCGCCTTTTAGAAATTTTTTCCATAATGACGCTTAACATCACTAATAGATAAAACTTCTGTTCTTAAAATCAAATTGTGATTTGAATGAAATAGATGGTTTTAAAAGTTCTTTGTATTTTGATCATACAAGAAAATGTGTCAAAAATATAAGCTCTGAAATCAACTGAAAGTAAAGCTACATTTTAATACAAAATTTAAATATATAAGTCAATCAATATTAAAGAAGCCTTTATGTATGTTTTGAGGAATTAATATGATTTGAGAATTATTTTCTCTCTCTAAACTTATCAATAATATCCTATGTTGGACCATAAACAGTTTACTTCTGAAACTGTTTCTGCTTTTAACTTACCTTAGAAAACCTGGTGATGTTTTGTGTATACATTTGTACTTTTTAAAAAATATATATTGATTTTATTTAATATATCTTATAATTTTCCTAATTGCACGAAGGCCACTATATTAAAGACGTTACTTTTTTTAACTTTTAATGAATAAATTTATATTGAATACAATTAAAAGAAATGAAATGCAGGAGGAAATGTAAAAATTTAACTTTAGGCAAAAACTGTGGAAGGTAATGACATTTAAAATTCAAGATCTTGCAATGCAGAATTAACAATATATAAACGCAAGTTATTATTTTGTTATTAATGAATAAGCAGAATTTAATAATTAGTTTATCTATCATGAGATGGATATTACTAGAGAATGATATAAAAGCTACAATAGATTCAGATAATACTTACTTATACACTGAATATTATTTCCTCTTTTTACTTTCAAAAGGAAATAAGTTGTTATTTAGAGATATCATAACAAATTTGAGAAAAGCGATTTTTGTTGTTCTTCTTCAAATGGTCCTCTTAATAATGTTTAAAAGGAATGTGCTTGAGGACACTATGAGGCCAATAATAACTTTAATAGTATTCGGAGGTCACGTATAGTTAACCTTACTATTATTTTTTGTTTTATTTTAAAAAGTTCTTTCAATGAAAGCTTTAAATTGAGTTAAATTACATGACCAGGCTTTCTCTTCAATTTAAAAATTGTTACAGACGACAAACTGAATTGTAAACAAAAGTATTTTTATGCATTTATAGACTTAAGCAATTAGGGATTTGAAAAGACATCCTACTTTTCTTAAAATGAAGTTTGCTTTATTTGATCACATTCAGAATTCGTTTATGTTATTTTGAGTTATTATTTGTTTCTTTTTGTAATAGGAAATAGTTAAAATTTAAAAGGACAAAGCTTTTTTATTGGATGGATAAGAATTTAGATTACTTTTGAAATCTACAGCTGTGCTAAATGTATTTTATTATTTATTTCAAAAATCCTGAAATAAATGATGTGATCACATTTTAATAAAATATCATTGTATTAATAAAAAACTCTTTATAAGTAAATTATTTGTGCGCTTAAATTTATATTCATGCAATGAAACTGGCAAATGAATTAATGTAAATTTTATATTTATAATATTATATGTAAATTTGATATTTATAATATTACATTAATTTTATATTTATAAGCGAATATTTGTTGCAATTTTTAAAAAAATATTATATTAAATTTTCTAAGAACCTTTACTGTCACTTCAAATGGTGTTTGTTTTTCACATGTTTTTATGCATCTGGATTTTTATCCAAAAATACATAGTTAGAGCTTTTGTATTTATCCTGCAATGCTTTAATGTCAGACTATAAGACTTTATTTAATTTCTTGCTATTATTATTCATTTTAATTTAAAATTATAAGAACAATATATGAATGAATCCTCAACAATTTTTATTAAAATTATTTGAGTTACATATTGAATATTAATTTTTATTAAAATAAATGATCATTGCAGAAGAGGACAAAAAATAGTTTGGTTATTCATAAAACATTTTTAACTTAAAGCAGTTTATACAAAAGTTAAATAAAAAATATTATTAAGAAAATTTTAAAAAAATTATTATATTAGTTATTATGAAAAACATAGTTAATATTTATTAAAATTTTCATATCTTTTTATTAAAGACATACCTCTTATAATGTTACTTAAGTTCATAGTAACTTTTGTTTTACATGCACAACCACAACAAATCAATGAGTTTTCTTTATTTAATCACACTTTCTGAAAAATAATTTGGTTTTTGCAATTCTACTCAAATTATCTGAATAGAATAAATTCATTGACTTTACAAAATATACATTATTTGTGATAGTCATTTTTTTTAATAATTAATTTCAATCTTAAAGAATTAAGATGTTAAAATGAGAGTGGTAGTTTAAGTTACTTAAATAAGATTGAAATCGAATGATGTTGCCTTAATTCCCCACATGTTTTAATTTGTTGTAAAATTTTATAATAAGAGATAAATTTCCGTTTACTTCTCCAAACTAAAACTACTTGGCAATTTACATCATTTACTCCTTAGAGCTTTAGAGATCTTTAATTATTTTTTATGTCCTAATATAAATATATAATTTTAGTTTTAATATTATGTAAAAAATTATGGTATAATATTCTTCAGTAAGCATTATGTAAATATGTGAAAACCAGAGGAAATATCTGAATATACGAATATATTTTAAGATATTTGAAATTTTAAACAGCAAAATGCAAGCAAAAGTAAAACCATAAGATTTCCAAAAATTTAATAAATCAAAAACATCTAACTTGTCAAAAGTGTGAAAAATTAAAATAAAATACAATTTTATGCAATAAAAATGTGCATCTTGCAATGTAATTACTTTGATGTTTCAACAATTTTTCTAGAAAAGATTTTTTTATTTTAGAAAAATTAATTTTCGAAAAATTTGAAATCAAAAGAACTTTTATCGCTATTTTTAAGTTAAATCACTCATTGAAATCCTCCAATACAACACATAAAATAATTTTTGAAACATTTGAGACAATTTTCTTTAAGCATTTAGCAAAATTCCATCTACACATGTGCATAAAATTTAGGCTAGATTTTTTGTTTTAAGAGTTCCTATATTTAAATAAATTAAAGAAAACCACTCTAAATTTCACCTAAATTATGAAAATTAGATTAATTTCTGACAGCTATAAGCAATTAAAATTTCTTTTTCAAATTATTTCGTAGTTAAGCAATTCAAAATCAAATAGATAATTGTTGGGAAATTGTTTTAAGTCTGAAAAATGCAATAATTTTTTGGATAAGTGATTTAATAAGATAAATAATAATTAAAAACAACATGTTCCTTTGGATTAAAGTCTTATTTTGAAAAATAATGAGAAATTAAGATAACATTTTTGTAGCAATCAAATCATCAACATTTGGATCAACGTTACATTCCAGACGTTGAATATACTAATTATAATATTTTAATCGATGGACTATGATTCAGTTTCCTAATTGATAAGGATAATATATTACATTTCAATATGGAATCTTAAACTCAGAATTATTTTCATTACAGCTATTTTGAAATTAGATTTTTTAAATTTCAATAATTTGAATGCAATTGGAAACAATAAATTTTCAATAAATAAAAAAAAGCAAAGTTCAAAAATTTAAAATGAAACAAATTAAGTTTGTATTCAAATACATCAAAAATACATCAATTTTGAATCCAAATATTGATAAAATTACCTCACCTCATCTTTTTTTTTCTTCGACACGATAAACTTTTCCATGAGGTTAATAATGAAGTTTTTCTTCAACACTACCATTAATATTGCAAGAGCGTGGTTCAATAATTATTCCTAATTGTTTAATTATTGTTCTTCAAATTTATTTTAGCACCAAACTCAAAAATTGAATTTATAATTTTGTGTCAATTTTAATTATTCATAGGAGTAGTAATATTGTTATAGAAAACTAATCCGTGGATTTTTTTTATTTCTAAAATTTAAATTAGTTCAGTTATTATCCCCACTAACATTTGTATTTGTTATAAGCTATTAATCTGTTTTCTTTTAAATTAGTCTGTATATGGCACAGCTTTGTATTTTTTCAGTGTAATATTGCTTTTAAGAATCTACCAAACTATTTTATTCCAGAAAAATTTTTTTACTATTAATTTTCCTTTGAAATATTCTCTTTTTTAATTATTATTAGAACTCATGTTTTTGGAATAAAAAGAAAATTCACTAAGTTGGAAATCTATTTTGAATTCAAACAGTTTTAAGCATTCAAATGCCTTATAACACAATAAAATTTTGAGTAAAGCAAAGTTTAAATATAAGTGAAAAAGGGCATTGAATTTTAAATTTCTTTCCATAAAAAGTAAAGCAAAATTATTTAAGCATTATTAAAAAATTTTTTTCGTTTTAGAATATTCATGAATATTCTGAAATTCTTTCATAAATAAATTAAAAAAGTGAATCCATTAAAGTATACAAAGCCAATTACTTTATATTTTATTTCTTTATAAAAAATTTTCTTGCTTTGAATTTAAAGTTAAAATTTCAAGGATTCTTTACTATCATATTCTTCAAA
This sequence comes from Latrodectus geometricus, assembly GCA_026290005.1. NCBI lineage: Eukaryota > Metazoa > Arthropoda > Arachnida > Araneae > Theridiidae > Latrodectus > Latrodectus geometricus. The sequence continues at coordinate 79,911 of JAPDSC010032805.1, forward strand.
TAAAAATACATTAATGAAGAAAATCCCAACAACACAAAATACTTTCATAACAAGTAGATAAATATTTGCACGATTTAAAATTGATGAGTACAACTTCTTATCCCCAGTGCCGCCAGTGAGACTCGACAAAACAGAAGGATTCACCAATACCTATTGTGTCAAAGCAAGCAAAACACTTCTTTCTCTTTCAATTGTGTGTTATTCCAGAGTTCAACAATCTACAAATTGATTCCTCTTTAATAAGAACTTACCTCGACAGACAGATGCAAAAATAAGATTGAATTGTTCCTGGTGCACTGCAACAATAAATGCTGTTTCATCCGCAGAAGCCACTTGTTGATCTGATATCTTGTCTGTCATTCAGATCGTAGTGTTAAGAGGCGTACAACAATGAAGACATACCAAATAAAGAGGTGTTTACAGATACGGTGGTTTGGGTGCATCCTGATACAAAGATTTGCTCTGTTGTCTGAAGAATAGTAGTGTGAAAATCAAAGCATTTAACTTTGAAGGATTGTTGAGAGGAACAGATATTTAAGAATAGAGTATAATGAAAGGATTTGATATCTGTTATTGGTGAACGTTCATTTTTTTTCTCTGAATTTCAATAATCAACGGGTTCGAATGAAAGCTATATGATAAATCTATAAAGTTACGTTATTTGTATCTGGTCTTCCAAAAACCTTTTTCCTAATGATTTTTCCGAGTGTTAAAAAATTGCTTTAGAAACATAGACCTATAATTTCATATTACATACATTTTCTTGTTTTAAATTTTTAATTTAAATTTCAGTTATTACTAAAAAGTATAAAAATGAAGCAGCAATAATTTATTAGCCATAAATAAATAAATATAAAGATACTCAAGAAAATTATGATTATTAAAAATCATGATAAGGTAATACAAATGAGTTTTTCTTATTATAAAAATATAACTAATAAAACTCAGAATGGTAAAACCTCTTCCAAAAGGTAATAACAGAATCAGGGAACTAAAATACATATTATAAACACATATATAATTCTCTTTAATAATATATTTTTCTCCAATTATTTAAGAACAAGTCAATATATTTCAACATAAATTTATTTTATTTATGTTTTGTATATTCTGGAACAGATTTTTGATTATTTTGTGTTGCAGTTTTAATACAAAGAAATCATTTGAAATATTTTAAAATATATTCTAAAATACAGTACATGATAATGTTCGATAGTTATTATTTCTATAAATATTCTGATTATTATACAAAACTTGCTTTCTTAGACATGTTTTTACTGACACAAAATAAATTAATAACAAAATGTGACAAATGTAATTAAACTAATTAAATTAGGAAGCCATAAAATAATGATTATATTCAAACTTTGAAGGATATTTTTTTCAAGAAATGAAGCGAAGTTCTCTCTATAATACATAAATAAATTTTCATTGAATAAAAGTTCCAAAAATTATAACTTTTTTTTTTACATTTCTCTATTATACCATTCCGCACATTTATACATAGAATAATTTAATTATATATAAATAATAAAACTATTTCTTTAATTTATAAAAATTAGGTGTAATTAAAAAGAAATTTTTAAAAAAAAATTTAAAATGTGGTGTATAATCAATATTTTTCTCTAATACATATCGTTTTATAGAATTTATATGATATAGCATTATTTCTATTAGTATCATGCATTATTTATGCTTAATAAACAACATTATAAAGCTTTCTAAGATTCGTTTTTAAGATGGAAATTTTGAAAGAAATTACTTTAATTTTCAGCCTAAAATTAGGAACATCAAACAGAATTTTATCAAATATTTTAAAAATGACCTTTATTAAAATATTTGTGAAAGTACTAAATTTTTGTACTAATTTTCTGGTTCCTTGCTCTATAGAATTTCGTTATTTTTCAAAAATTCCATTTAAGACTATCTTTTAGGAGATTGAATATTCAAGAATAAAAAGTAATTTTTATGAGAGTTTAAATTTAATATATTTCCATTTAACTATTTAGTGCCAGAAATTACACCTGATAAAATTAAAACTATATTTCTTTTATTATCAGAGATAAAGCTTCCATATTAAAAAAGTAATCTACAGCGTGTTTCTAGAAACAATATTTTGTTAATAAAATTCCCAATATAAATTTGTATTCCTATTGTGTCAAATACTAAATGTTTCCTGATGGACCAATAAATCATTGACAACGACTGTAGAAATTTAAAAGTCACATAACACATATTTTTAATATCCATTCTGCCAAATTAATTAATTTTTGAAGCTTTTGTATGTTGTAATCAATTTTATTAGTAAAAATTGTTGTAAATTTCATTAATAAATCTGTTGAATCTTTTCTCTTTTTCTTTTATTCCAGTTTTCAAAATTCATTGATCTTTTACTTATTCATCAAAATTAATTCTGCTAATCACAGTTTTTTTTTACAATAATAATCAAGTTAATAATCCATTCAACACATTACTTACTATAGATGTAAATTTTTACGACTTTTTCCTTTTTCCTTTTTGAATTGCTTATTAGATTTGAGTATCTTTAAAAAATGAACAAAAATTTTTAAAAAAGTATTTTTCTTGATAGTAATTTTTTCTTTCTATTTGTTATTGATTTTCTAACTATCTTTTTATTTAAAAAATTTCAATATTTTTTTAGAAAGTGCACTAAAGATAGATACATTTTATTTTTAACCTGAAAACATTAAAATAAAAGATTCGGAGATAGTTACAATTACTATAACAATTAAAATATATTGATAAATAAAACTTTAATTACAGAAAATGATAAATAAAAATAGATACTTTTATTTTTTAATACCTGGAATTAAATGTCAAAATGATAAATGAATAACAACACTATCGCGTTAGAGTTTAAATTTCCAATAAATTTTCCTTATAGAGCTTATTTTTATAAGTTAAGTTCTTTTCCCTACATGGCTTTATTCATTGTAAAATAAAATTAATTATAATGAAAGTTCATATTTTAATTAATTTCATGTAACAATGAAAATAATTGTATTTATAATTTATCACTTTTCAAAGTTACGTCACCTCATTTTTTTTTTTTTTTTTTTTTTTTTTTTTTGAATTTATAAGATACAATATAACTTATGCAGTTGCATCAAGATTGACAGTTGTGTTTTAAAATCCATATACCATGAATTTTCTTAACCAATGAATTAAACTCTAATAATATAGAAAAATTTCTAAGGAGTCATAGCGCATCCATATTGCTCTTACTCTTTTATTTAATTTCAATATTTCTGATTCTGTCAATTTTCTAAATCAAGTCTTTTCTGGAAAACAACAAGTAAAGTATAATGCAGAAAGAATTTCATTCGCAATATTACTTAAAAATTAAAAATCTCACTTTTTCTCATTCTTAAAATATTTTTAGTATTGTTAAAAAAATATATTCTATTCTGAGTTATACAATCCAAAATATGCTTCATCAAAAACTTAAAATAAAATTGCAGAATTACTTACTTAAAAAAGTTTTATAAAAGTAAGTAAAAATACGATAACATTCTAAAAACTTTGATTACGAATTTTTATTCCTTTCAATTTATAAATTAAAATCTCAATAGCAGAAAATTTATTACATGACTTTTTATTAAAATTTATCACCCATTCACCATCATTATTATATGTTGTTTTCAAATAAGATATTTATATATTTGATTTAATTTAGAGGTAAATAATAATGCACAAATTACATTAAAAGTTATCTGTGAGTGTGTATTGATTTTTATTATTTGAATATAATGGTGATGAAAAAATGTCTAAAATTTGAATAATTCAGAATTACTTTTTAATTTATTGCATTATAATAACTTTATTTTTTTCCTTACATTTCATTTTAATTAGTTCATAATAAACTAAACTGCTTGAAAAATATTCTAGATTCTAACATTTGAGTTTTAGAATCTATTTTATGCATAAAATTTAACATAAATTATCATTACAGTTTTTTCAATTATCAAAAAATTAATTAAATGACTGTAAAACATTTTATTTTCATTTGATGTTTTACAAACAGTTAAAAAAAATTTATGTAACTGATTTAGATTTCATACATGTAATTCAAAAGTATTTTATTTTATTTAGTATTTTAAATAACCACAAAATAGACAAATATCCCTTGTTAGTTATCTTAATGTTACTAAAATGCAAACATCAATATTCTATCAAAATATTTCAAGTAACTAGTTCATGATTTTTGATATCAATATAAAGCATTAAAACTAAATTATATTAAAATTCCTCAGTGATATTCCACCAAAAAATTTTTTAGGTTATTTAAAATTTTTATTAATTCAATTATTTTTTTACCTTTGTTTACCTAAAAATTTTAAGCTTTATTTCATAATTTTACTTTTTAATTCATAAAAAATCTCTTTTAGAATTGAATTTGTATTTTATTTTTGCTTTTGGATATAAATAGACTTAGTCTTTTCTTTATAAAAGAGAATATTTTTGATTAAAAATTATTTATTTTTCTTAAATTATGTTTAATCAATAAATTAGAAAATAAATGCTTTAGTATTTTTCATAATTCCATTTAGGATTAAAAAATGCAAAATTTATCTTCTAATTAATTTTATCGAATAATATTTTAAATAACATGTGCATTGATAAATTAAGAATGTAAACTAAAGTCTGATTTTAAATTAATGTGTTCCTAAAAATGCCATTATGAATGAATGTCATTATGAAAAATAACACAATCCCAGTTTTTTGGCTGATTAATATTTTCTGTACATTAAGAAACGAAATGAATAAATATACAAATAATATTTATACCTAAATGCACTAATAATAGTAAGGAATACTAACAGAAGCCTATGTGTTGTTTAAAATTATGATACAATGATTCTAAAATTATTTTAATCATACCTATATTTATCAAGACAGTAAAAATAAATATAGTAAAATTAAACTTACATTTCTGTTTTATGTTACATTAAACTACAATTTCTGTTTTATGATCCAAGTATATTTAAAGATACTCTGCAATACTAAATCATATCATTTGATAATTTCTATTTGAATAATACAATTAATCAAGTATTCTTTATCTCTGAAATTTCTTGTCCTAAAATTAAAATAAGTAATCTTTCTATGTGTATAATTATAGTTCATCTTTATTTTAATCATATTAATTGAATAAAATTAATTACATTTACCTAATTTATAAATTAGAAATATTAACGAATTAATTACTTAACTCTAAAATAGTATATATATGCATCATTATCCTTAAATTATTGTTATTTAAATAACTCATCAATTTTACCAATTATGAATAATTTTACATGTGCAATCTTTTTTTCTTTCAAACATAAATGTTCTGTCTCCATTAATCTTGAAATAGTTACATACTTTTAAATTTGGTTGTGAATGTTATCATTTAATGTCAGCATATAATTTTCATACATATACAATATTTTAAAATTTATATATTTAAATACATTTATAAGCATTTTGTAATTTATTAATTTTATCAATATATAGAGGTGATAATATAATTGAAATCTTTTTCAAATATATATATATATATACGTAATGAAAGGGTGAAAGGAACACTTTGATATGAAAATAATAGACAAGTTAACACATTCATTATCTTAAAGGCTGTAAAAATTATGAAATGTAAATTTTATTAATGTTCCCAGCAATATAAATGGAATTTAATAGAAGTCTATAATATGCAGGAAATAATCTCAATGCTATTTGACCAATAAAACTTTTCAGGCTGATAAAGAAATTTCAATGATAGAATTTTTGATTATAGTAAATCAAATTCATAATTATTTTATTCAATTTTTTGCTTCCTTAACTAAATCTTTTTCCTGCTTTTAATCCCTGCAGGAAAATAAATTCTTATTGAACTTACTTAAATTTGTGACAATATGATATTCATGTTTTAATTTACCAACAGACCATGAATATGATTTTTTTTAAATCTGAGAAAATCCAATATACAATATGATTTCTTTTGTTGAAATAAGAGAAAAATTATTATTTAATTTAATTTTTAACTGTGAAAGAACCATTAAGATTTCTTTCAATATATTTTCCATTATAATGTAAGTTAAATGAATAATAATGAGTTCATAATTTCTTTCATTCCTATTTTTACTTGTAATTTCTAATTTAAGTTATTAATAGATTTTGAGATAAAATGGATTTCAAAAATTATTTGTTAAATTACTATTAAAAGAAAATTACTTAGATCCATTGTAATGAGACTAATTATATTTTTAACATAATGTATTCATAATATTAGAAAATTAAGTTATTAGAAACAAAATAATAAAAATGAAATTTTTTAAGGAATATTTAAATATCTATGTATATCATCCATTATACGTATATCTATATATATTATATAATAAATATCATGATTAATAACGAAATACCTTTTTATGAGAATTATGTAATTGTTATAATCTTTTTAATTATATATCTCTCATATCTTGATTTTCTTGACTTTTTCGCTAATTTCAAAATTTAAAAGAATCCCTTAAATAATGCCAAAGTTTTAGCCACAAGATAAATAGTTTATACACTTTAATTATAAAATAATGTGACAGATTAAATTTATTATTAAATATTTACAGTTAGGATAATATGTCACATATGATATTTCAATATAAACGGAAATGTAATTATATTGAATAAAAACAAGCACAAATAATACATAAAAAATATAGTTTAACTATAGAAAATTTTAAAAATTTGAAGCAATAAATAAACATTTATCAAGTTTCGTCTCACAATAAAGGAAATTATGGCAATCAATAAAAATTCTGACCATTGTTTGCCTAGCAATGAGTAAATTTATAAAACTGTTTTAAAAAGTTATATTCAATAAAAAAATAAATGATAAAACCTCCTTTTATTGTCTTTCATTTTTTCCCCATAGAAAACTCATATTGACTCAACAGTTAACAATTGATTTCAACAAAAATATGTTTTTTTCCTGAAGAATGGGCAATCTTGTACACTAGAAAAACTATTAACAAGAGGTAGAATTAATAGTTTTTCTATTAATGGTGTGAAATTTTTTCAAGCTGATGAATTATTTTAGGTCCTGATTTACTTTGCGCTGAAGGAAAAATCACTTCTAATAGTTGTATCACGAACGAATTAAATAGAGTCTCAAGCGTCATCAAACTACACTTGATTTGCCAACTTTATATCTTTGATTACATGTAATTTTGTGTTGACTCAGATTTTACATTCTCAATGAAGGATTATCTGTGTATCTTCTAATGATAATATCTTCTGTGTTAGGTATTATATAACAGCAAGATTCATCTGAGAAATTTTTTTTATTTCTTTCCTTTCTGTTTTATTCGAATGTCTTTAAATCCCACCTTCTGTGAACGGCTTTGAATTTTGTTAAGAAAATATAATAAAATTTTCCTTTTACCCTGTGAATTTGTGTTCATCTAAATAAATCCTTTGGAATGTATAGTAGAAAGAGAGAATGGAAATAATATCATAGTATTTGTAGTTCATTGGCAATTTTACATGAGTGTCAGTTTTACCATCTTCTGTAACTTAATTTTTCTTCAATTTAAGATGTAATTTCTTTGTTCATCTTCTGAAAGTAGTTTCTATAACACGGGAATCATCTTATTAATATAGAAAACAAATAAGATGACTAGGATAATTTTTTTCTTGAGAAAGAAAAATATCACCAGGATAAAAAAATTTATTCCTGTGTGAAAGATTTCAAAATTCTATTTTTCTAAAAAAAAATTATGTCTTCTTAATTATGATGATAAAAACTAAGGTTAACATTAATTTTAACATTTTCTTCAAATTTTAGTCTTTATCATTATAAATTAATATAGTAGTAAAAGAGATTTCAATCAATGGATTTTATTTTAACACCTTTATATTAATTTTAAATGCTGTCAATGATCGGGGAATAATGACTTTAAAACAGTTGCAAATAAAACATCATTAATTTCACATATTTTCAACTTCACAAAATCAATTTCAACAGCAAGAGTTGTACGAATTTATAGTTAATATAAGACGTTATTTATCAACAAATTAAAACATTAAAATTTAAAGCTAAACGGTATCCTTTTATGAATTCTTATAGCATACATCCTAAAATAGAATTTTCCTAAGCAATTTTATCTCTCTCACCAATTAATCGTCATAATTAATTATTATTATTAATAAAGATTACAATAAGCAAAGAGAAACAATATTAAATCATAAGAAATTTTTAGAATTATAGTTCTGTACATATTTATGATGCTAAAATTCAAACCTTTTCGGTAACTTATACTTTAATTTTAATACTAAAAATTCAGTTAAGTTGACTTTGAATTGAAAATAAAAAATAAAATTCATAAATTTCTTCTTTTAAGTATATAAAAAACTTATTTCAAATTTGTAACAGTGAACTATAGTTATTACACATTGGAGAGAAATTTCTCCGCAAACTAACTATAATTGCTGCATTTTAATTGCTCGTCATTCCTGCAAATAAAATTTTAAATAAGAATTGCAAGCCAATTATATTTTTTAAGAAACAGTGAACTACATTTAAACAAAGAACAACGAAGGAATACAAATTCAAAACTTTATATATATATATATATATATATATATAAAGTTTTGA
>JAPDSC010032805.1:88666-102190 GCA_026290005.1 Latrodectus geometricus
TATAATTTAGCATTTCAACGAGGTGAGATAAATTCTTTGTAATTATACAGTTGTTCATTGAAAAGAATAAATTCATAGTGATGATAAACAATGCAACTGCTTTTTATTCATCACAATTAATTTTGGATTCATAGGTCACTATTTTTTTACGCATGCACATTAAAACAAGCTGAACACTGCACATGGTTTAAACTGGTTAAAAATTTTCTACAATTGACGAAAGTGCTCTGTCTGGAGTTTTAACCTTTTAAAAGTATCCATTTTAAAGGAGAAACTATTTTTTTAATTCTGTTTATTTTCTATAGAACACTGTGAATCAATGAATTGTAACACACTTCTACACTGCATCAACAAGTTTTGGGTAAAAACCCTTATTGCTATAGTAACGAAGTTGAAAGAATTTGTCAAGCAAATTTCGCAATTAATTCGTGTATTTTTCAATACATCCTGAATTGCATTTCCTTTATACTGTCCTCTATTTGCTTTTTCGACAAACACATTATTTGTATTTCCAGACACATTATATATATATATATATATATATATATATATATATATATATATATATATAGTAGCTTTCTCAAACCTGTCATATCAACGGGATTTTTTTATTTTTTATTTTGCAATATAAACGGAAAATTTTAAACCCGCCAACCTTATTTCTATCGAAGATTTAAGGATTATTTTTAAATTATTCAGAACATTTATTGGTATACAAGCCAAATGTCACTCATTGATTTTTATTAACATTACATCAGCCTTAATTAGGATAGGTTTGCCATTCAACTTTCACTTTTCGTACACGAGTCAGGGACACATGATTTAAAAAATGGATTCCGAACCATACATCCATATTCAAGTTGGGATTCGAGCACATGATCTGTTAAACCGAAGGTGAGAGCATTAACCATTCGACTACTAGCTCTGCTAGTCTTGATCAGAGCTTAGCATAAAATATTGGTACATTTATACTAAATCAAAAATTTGAAATTATACGTTTTGCTTCTAAGGCTATGAATAGATTTTCAATCCTGAGTGCAAATTGCAAAACTTATAAATATTTAATTTATGGAAAAAAATGCTTTAATAATTAATAATTTTTAGTTTAAATAAATAATTTTAAATTTAATAATTTTTAGTATTTATTACAAATAATCAAATAAATAACTAAAAGTATAAAAATTCTGTAAATAAAAAAAAACAGTAATTATTATTAAATGGGAATTTTCAGTATATTGTCATAAATTCTCAAATTGTCAAGATATAAAGCATAATTTATAAATAATTTGTTAAAAAATATAATTTATTATATTTTTTAACAAAAATTTTAAAATTTTTTTTTTAATTTTTAGCTATTTTTCTTAAAAAAATACTATAGCAAATCATATATTTGAAAATTTAAGTAACTTTATTTAAGGGATTTTTCTACAATTAAGTACAACACATAAATTAATGAGCATTCTTTTGAAATAAATCTGAAAACTTTTTATATTTTTATCATTATAAATATTTTCTCAATTTTTCTTTCGAACAATAAAAAAATTAACTCATATCCTTTAAATATAAGAATTTATTAATACATATACATTCATCATGTGCTGTTACACACAATTATCTACAGTGTAATACAATAAATAAAAATTTATAATAAAAGCAAAAAATTTATTATAATAAATATAAATGCAGCCATTTTTCATTTCAAAATATAGAACAATACAAAGAAATAAATATAAAATTGTTTTTAAATTGCATATAGCATAATGAATTAATTTGTTCAATTCTTACATATACTCGAAAGAAATTTAAGGGTTTTTACTAAAAAAATATTTAAAAATTTTATTAAAATTAAATTGTATTTCACAATTTACACAATAAAGGATTAATTACATAAAAATGCATTTTTTAAAACATAAGTTGAAAATACTTTGTACAATTTGCTTCTAATTTGTGTTATTATTTAAAGAATAAAATATGACATTGAACATATTTTGCTTCAAATTATACCATTATTGGAGGTTATATATTCTCATGAAAACTGGGTTTAATGATTTTATTTAAATACGCAAGAAATTGGAAAATTGTAATTGACGTGTTTATTTTCCACTCGATTACATTTTGAAAATTTTTATTAATTCAGAAATATATTATATTAGTTATATCATTAACAAAAATTCTCATATCTAAAAACGAAGAGAAAATTGCCTATTTATCCAGAAAAAAAAGAGCTACTTTAAAAAATAAAAAAGTTAAGGTAAAGAAAAACATCTTTACCACAGAAAAGGAAGCTTTTTCAAGTAAGTTTCTTACAACAGTTCAAGTTACACAAAGAAGCCACAAAAATAATCTCTGAAAAACTTTTTCTGCTTAGCTGACTGCTTTCGTACAGAAAGTGATCTCCACACCGTATACTTAACAAAGAGCAAACAGGGTATTTTCTGATTGACGTCTGAAGACGCTCAAGTGACACAAATAATTCTGAAGCTCAGTTTTGGTACTGGGGAAGGGGTGTAAGGTCGCAAACTCCCACCCTCAAGCATCAACCCTAAACTTAATCCTCGGTAAGGTTAAAATTGGTGGAAGGAGGAATAACAGCTCAACAGAAACCCGAGTGAGTGACAGAATATATAATCACCTACCCCTTGCCGGGAGTCTAATTGACCCCTTTCATTTCCAAAAGGTTGAATTTCAAATTTGTATGGATATCGAAAGCGGTTCAGCTATTTTAATTTCCAAACCCATTCATGCTTGATTAGGCACAGGGATCTGTTCGGATTATTCCACACTATGCAAAAGCTTAGAGATAATTGGTAATGCGATTTAGGAAGCAAAGAAATATTTTTTGAGTTATGTGAGAGAGATCTTTTTCACACATAACTCAAAAGAGAGAGAGGGGTGGAATGAACATTTATGTCACACACACACGTTATTAAGACAAATTTTTTTTTTCGTTCAAGAATTTGAATTTTTTTTATTATGTAAAAAAAATTCAAACTCTACTGTTGCATGTGTTAGGAATAACAGTTCATCATATTAATTAAACTATTGAATTTTATTTTTCTTTATTTAACGCTCTGGATTTGTTATGAAAAACTGTTAGCATCTTTAAATAATGCTGCAAATATAAATATATTCATATGCGTTTAAAATATTTTTTACTTACTTGATTAAACTTGGTCAAGTTTAGTATGGTTATTTCTATTGAATATGCTTCAGTAGTGTTTAGTAAACTTCCTTGGTTGAATTGTGAAGTTTTTTCCTACTCTAAAATATTTTTTACTGTTATTCCAAATATTTTTATTTATAACTGTTATTTTTTACTGTAATTGAAAAGAAAATTTTTTACTGTTATTTATTAAACTTTTTATTTATTATAAATTATTATTATTATTATTTATTATAAATTATTATTATTATTTATTATAAATTATTGTTATTGTTTATTATAAATTAACTGGTTATGAATGTTTTTTCAGATTCATATAAAGGTCTTATATAAATGCGGGAAAAATATTTTGTCTTTAATATTGTAAAGGAAATAAGAAATTTAAATACCTGTTTAAATATTTGTGCAAAGTTGTAAATTTTAAACTGAAGTTTTCCTACTAAAATACTTATTATAGTTGAAAGCATAGAGCTACAAGGAATCCTAAAACTTCTGTATTTGTTTATAATAGAAAATTTTTGTAATCATATACATGCGTTTTTTTTTTTTTTTTTTTTTTTTTTTTTTTGCCTGAAATTATGATACGAAAAACATTATTAACAAATATTTAGTAATAATTGGCTTTCACAACTATTTTAATAATGTTTTTTTTTATACTAGTTAACAGATCTAAATTAAAATGCAAAAATTAAATAAGAAAATATAATATAATGCCGGGTTTTTTTTTATAACGGTGATTTCACTATCTTGAAATAAAGTTCAAAGAATTTTCACTATCATCATATTAATTTCATTTAATTTGTATACTAATTATACTAATTGTATTTAAAAATTGTATTTAAATGTAACTAATATTCTTATACTTCAGATTAGGAAATTTTAAATATATTTTCTTCTTTGCTTCAATAAGAAACAAATTATTGTTTGAGTAAATGTTGAAAAAAAAATAAGAACTTGGAAACAAAGTAAATGTTAGAATCTATCGTTCAAATCAATGATAAGTCACCTAATACATATAGGTTAGGAAGCAATTTTGAAAACTTGTTGGTCATTTCTTAAAATATTCTCCTTTTTCTTTACTTTGCTAGAAAAGTGCTGAAGTAGCAGGTAATACTTGTTTCCACCAAATTTTTCAATGTACTAATAATTTACATTGAAAAATTCCTTGACTGCTATATTGAAAATCTAAAGTATTTCAGTATTGAGGAATTTTTAATACAATTAAAAGTATTAAACAAAAATATTTATGTTTACTTGTATCTGAAAATTGCCAATTCCAAGAAACATTTTTTACATGTAAGGTTTGTGAATATTTTTGACACCTAAGATAAAATGCAAATTTTTAAACAATTTTTGTAGCTTAGGCTTTCACCCTCATATCATCCCAGTTCAAATTCTAACGTATTTCTCTATTTCCTTCTCGAAAATAAAAATGAACCATCATTTTAAACCAATTCCAAGGACCAAATGTGAATTTCTCTAACCCCGACCTTATTACTCTTCAATTCATCTCTGCTTTCCGTTACATACCACCTCCACACGTGACATGATACTCCCCTATTTCTGCAATGGGTTGGGGTGGGCGAAACTAAGAACCCCCCATGCAGGCGAAATAATCCCCTTTCGGAAAAGAAATACACCTAATTTTATCTTTCAATACTCCTCGCTGTCAATCCAAGCCAGAACAGAAAAAAAAAATTTCTGTTTATTTATTTTTTGTTATTATTATTACCGTCTCCACTGAGCCGGCGACTACGATTCTGAAGATCAAGGAAAAGGAAAAGGAAAAAAATATCCTATTCGTAATTGTAGTCTGTGTGTAATTACGCAGTGAAGCCGGTAATAGTTATCATTGACAAAATGTCAAGATTAGAGCTGGTGTCTGTGCTGTTTGGGAAGTCTGAAACAAGAGGAGGATTGTCAACGCGAAAAAACAGAGAATCCTCGATTACATTCAGTGATCCTAAAGCTCAGGTAACGGTTATAGTAATGACAATAATGGTAAGGATTATAATAGGTTTTCGATAAGTGGAGTGCATCCAGTGGTGGAACTTTCCCACCTTTTGTTTTTCCAATTTCTCAGTCACATAGCGCTTAATGGATTCAATAACATGCCCATAAAGTGTTAAATAGGCTTTGGCATTTTATTGTTACATCACGTCATCATGAGTAGACTTTTGTTTTAAGCAACTCAAAAGCTGTATCTATACTTATTATATTGGTATATTATTCAAAAACTTTATAATAATGATCAGTATTTATTAGTGTGATTTAAAAAATTTTCATCTCTTCCAAAAAAAAAACAATATATCTCATTTTTAAGAACTAAAATCTGATTAGCAATCACTGAAAAGTATAATTTTTTAATCAATAAAAAAATTAGTTAATATATATGCTAAATATTTCTGTTATAAGTGTTCTATGTTCCAAAGTGGCTAAAATAAATCATTCAGTGATTCAAGTACTATGCAATTTGAATTAAATAAAGTAAAATTATAATATTAAAGACTAAGTAATTCCTCATCAATGTTTTATCAGAAATATACTTTCATTTTATTGTTACAAAGATATTATACTTTTTAGTTCATATTATCTTAATTTTTTTACTTATACTACATATTAATGAAATTTATGCACAATACTGTCTATACGATGAGGCAATTTTCAAAATTATGTATAAAGATTAATAATGAATATGTTTAATATGGGTATTTATCAATTTTATTTTAGACATTTTTTTCATATACAGTATAATTTAAAACTATTAAATGTCACATTTTTTAAATACTCTATTGTTGAATTCAACCTTAATAGTCAATACCTTAATGAGCCAATTTCAAAAAAGATTATAAGTAACTAATTCAAAAAAATTAATTTTTATAAACTTTCAGCAAATAGCAATTAATGTATTATAATTCCATAATACATTAATTGCTATTTACTGAAAATTCTAAAATTGAGTGCATCAACAATGGTGTTCTATTAATAATATAGAACACGTGAATTTGATATGATATAAATTGAAAAGTGAATTTCTATTCCATGGCAATTAGAGAGGAATTGGAAGGCAATTTCGGAACCGAGCTCAAACTTTAATAGGTTTGAGATTAATGAAGTGATATTAGCCTCGACTTGGCGAAATATATTGGAATTCCAGTTGGACGCCTGTAGCAACGAGACAACCACCATTTTAAACACAACTATTCGACCGTAGCCTCCCACTTAAGCCTAAATTCGTTATTGCCAGTTCGCCTCTCCGAAACTCTTTCATCAATTCCTCATTAAAAGCTGAAGTTGAAAGGACATAGTTTGCTAAATTGAAAGGATTTTCATTAGTATCGTTTGCAAACTGGCAATTGTAACGCGGACCATTAATAACAGCATATCTTTGGCACTCTCTGTAGTAACAAGAAATTGTCGTGATCTTGCGTATTTCGCTTGGAATTGTTTCATTCGAGACCCCAACTCGATGTTGATTAAATGAATAAAATTTCACAAGAAACTTGTTTCACATTTATTAGGAATGGAATTTTTCAATTTCTGTAGCTGTCTCCAAAGATAAAGCATTGGCATTCTATTCAATCGAACGAAATTGAATTCAAGATAATTAAGAATGTAAGACAATGTATATCAATAGAAATGTTCTTAAAGCGTGGAGGAGAATTAGATTATTTGAAAATATATGAACAATTTTAAAAAGGTGTGTCTTCTATCACAAAACTGAATTTATGTTAATTTAATAAGGAAACTGACTTATTCAGAAACACTTTAACCTAAAAATTCATAAACTCAAATGTTAACAAAACAATTTTTATAGCTTACATGTATAGCAATATCATGCTATTATTATACAAAAAACGAAATTTCTCTTAATGAAAAGCTATGATTTGTTTATTTATACCTAGATGTATGATTAAAATAGAATTTTTCAAATTTCGTTTATATAATCGTTTCTTTTTTTTTCTATAAAAGATAGATCTCTATAATAGTAGGTTAAGACGTATAATTATACTAGAATTTTTTAAGTTTCGTTTAATCGTTTATTACTCTCTATAATAGATAGATCTCTATAATAGTAGATTAAGACGTATGATTAAAATAGAATTTTTCTAGTTTCGTTTAATCATTCCTTACTCTCTATATAAGTTTTTTTGATGATTTAAATGTGTAAATTTATTATTATTAAAAAATGAGAATGCATTGATCACCCTCCGAAATTTATTTGAATTTGTAATATAACTTTCAAATTAATTTTTCATAAATTTCATTTTTTCTGTCAATGAATAATTTCGTAAAAATAGTAAGGGAGACTATGATACTATATTTTAAATATTAACGTTCTATTAAATAAATAAAGATTATTTTTTAGAATTTTATTGAATAGTATAATATATAAATATTATTTATTATAATATAAGAGAAAAGACTCTTTGTTTCCAATAACAGAAGTAAAAATTTTCGTAAACATTCAGAAAGATTGGGGGGATCAGTATCAAATTTCAGTTTTCATGTAGTTTTAAAATTACGAATTTTAAATTCAAAGAGGTCAAAGTGAAATTTTTACATTAGAAACCTGCTCGTAAATAAATGAAAGGATTGTCAATATTTCCATGTACCTTGTCTGATGGGAAAAAGTAACTTTGTCAACGATCCAGTCAAAACAATTAATCAAACACGTGTAACAACAAAGTAAACAAGATGTTACTAATCACTGCTATTGAGGTGTCAATGGTAATGTGTCTGTGTGTGAGAAACCTGGGTGCGGCCGCATGAATATTTATCCACTGTGCTCACCTGTGAAATTTAAACTCATAACACAATGTCCTTCTGCACGTGCATAGGCATATCAATGACGTCTCTGCTTTGATTGGAATAAAGATGCGAATGCATATTATTTGTAATCTGGTATTAATTGAAAAGGCGTTACGCTTAAGTAGACGAAATCTGAATAAAAAAGGATGACTTCTTTCATTTTATTTATAAATGAATCCACTGCCTACTGACACGAAACAAAAAACATTATGTATTAGCTCCACAAAAGGTTAATTATTTACAAATAAAGTAATTTTGGTTTTTATATATATATATATATATATATATATGCTTTTTTTTGCAATATTGATTTACTATTTCAAGTACACTAAATCTGTTCTTTAATTAATAATCTAAAAAATTTTATATGCTACATAAGTTTGTAAAAGTTTCTCTAATTGATTCCATTAAAACCTTCTATAAAATCTTATTTATCCATTAAATTATGATTTTAGCCAATTATTTAGACCTTTATAAAAATGAAAGTATGTAAAAGCTACAATTAATGAAGGAGAAATGCTTTCAAGAATTCCTGTGATAATTTTTTTCGCTTATTGTTAAATATTGACTTTTTGTGTAATATTCTATCGTATTTCAAGATTTCCATATTATTCTTAGATTTCCAGTTAATAACAATTAAAAATTGTAATAAATATTTGATGCAGGTCATTTTTGAATATTTTCAGATTATATTATGTTAATAAAATGAAAGTGTTAGTAATCTTGATTATTTCAAAAAGATATTCGTTAAGAAATTTTAAGTTCAAGAAAATTATTATAAGTGCAAAAAATAATAATAATAAATAAATAAATAAATAAATAAATAAATAAGTAATAATAATTTATGAGTTTTCAATTGTAAAAATAAAAGGATGCGTATAAAAAAATACGCATCCTTTTATTCTATAGTTTCATAGAATTTATCAGAAACTATAGAATTTCTTTCCTAGAATTTATCTTTGATAACTTTTCTTAAAAAATGCCACAGCAAAATACACCTTTTTTAACATGCTGAATTTAATAATTTATTTTTTGTTTGTAATTTCAAGATTTATTTTATTTTTAAAAGTATAGTTATAAAAATATTTTTTTAATTTAAATTTTACTCGTATACAGTGATTTTTAGCACTGTAAAGACAATATGAATAATCAAACGTATGCCAAATATGTGATTTGTATCCAACACATGATATATACAAAAATTTGCAAGCATTTTTTGTTCAAAATGAAAATTTATTTTTTGATTGATGTTAAGTAGAAAATCCGCTTTTTGTTAGGGACTCTAAAATTTAAAAATAATAAGTAACTGCAATTGATATTAATGGGTAATTCTTTCAGTATATCTGTTCAATGTCAACAAACCCAATAATGTTTTTCATTTTACACATATTTCGTTGTCATTCCGATTTACGACGGATATATTTTCAAAAAATATATCAACAGTGAAAAAATAAATAAAATACGCCTGAACGATTTATTTAGAGTTATGACTATACCCCTCACCTTTCTTTCAATATCGGGGGATATAAAAGACTTTTGGTGTTGAGTGGGAAGGAGGGATTAGGGAGCATCTGGAATATTATGCATGAAAGGGATCGGGGACCATCAAAAGGTGGACCCCCGCTGGTGGTTCACTGTCAATAAGCAAGGTTCCCCATTCTTCTGGATGCAGAATTTTTTTTTATTTTACTTTATGCGGCTCCTCATAAAAGGAAGAAAAAATAAGAATCAGCACCATTTGTTGCGGCTTTCAAGGTGTGAATATTTCGAGGCCAATTTTGGCTATTTATCGAAGTTTTTCATCAAATTTCTCTTATATCAAGTAAGAAATATGCTGAAATTTTCAAAATTTTGACTTGTTAAGCACAGATTTTTTTACATACAATATAATGTTACAATCACAAGAATGGAATCTTTACTCATTTTACAATTTAAGTATTTTTCTGATTTTTAGCGTGCAGTTCTTATAATATCAATTTAATGATTTTTAACTAGTTTAAATTGTTATGGTTAATGTAACAAATATGACAAAAATAGTCAAATGTGTTGAAAAATAACTTCAATAAATTGAGTACTATTTATTATTCTTGATACTTTAATGTGCTACTGAGGTATAAATATCATATCTCACTATAATATTTTTTCATAGTATAAGTAACCACGATTAATTTTTTATTACTTGATATTTAAATACATTCTAACAGATAGACTTTTCTTTTATATTTTGCAAATTACAACTTTTATAACAGATAATCAATGAATAAAAACAAAATTAAATAATCGAATTTTTTAAAAAAATAGTTTGCTTTTTTATGAAAAGAGTTTCATTATTCATTCAGGAAGTAGATTTAAGTCACATTCAAAATTAATTACTTCCTTAAATTAGACATAATGAAATTACACATCTTTCAGTTAAAAAAAACATAAGATAATTAAAGTAGTTTTTAATGCTGTAAAGCTTGATTTTTATCTGTTATGTAGTTCCAAAATAAGTTCTGTTTGAATGATTAGATTTAAACTCTGCTCCCTCAAGGGCTGTTTGGTACACAGGTTAAAAGGGGTATAACTTAGAAAAAATAAGAATCAAAAACTCCGAATTCTAAAATTTTTATATTTTATTAGTGCTTTTTTAAAAAAAGTTAAAATATAATAGAAATGGATTAAATAAAAGGATTTAAAAATAATTCTCTCTGTCCGGTTATCAAAGTAGGTATACCATGTAAGTTTATATCAAGATTAAAATTAAAGTAAATTAAATAAAGGGTTGAGTAAAAGAATTTTAGATAAAATTAAGAATTTCTAAGAAATGAACAAAAGAACTTCGAAGTAATTCTTTATCTGGGATTCAAAATAAATATAACAGGTCATTCAAATTTATATCAAGATTTAAATCAAAGC
Organism: Latrodectus geometricus; assembly: GCA_026290005.1. Classification (NCBI taxonomy): domain Eukaryota; kingdom Metazoa; phylum Arthropoda; class Arachnida; order Araneae; family Theridiidae; genus Latrodectus; species Latrodectus geometricus. The sequence goes on from JAPDSC010032805.1 coordinate 99,540, forward strand.
AGTATTTTCTACAAAATAGTCTGCTTTTAAAATTATTTATATACACTATATGTAATTTAGAATTAATACAAATTATATAAAAAAAATTATAATTAAATTGTTATAATTTTTTATTTAATTTACAATATTTTACGAGGAAGAACATTAAAAGCATATATTTAATAACAGGATTAATGCAAAAGCAAAATAATGTTCCCAGCATCATTTCTCAGTGAGTAGCTTAACAATAGTGTCCAATTTAATTTTGTATCTGATTATTTATAAATCTATAAATCAAATAAGGGATATGGATTTATCATAAAGTAAGTAAATGAGCTTATCTGCTCTTGAATCTGGCGATTAAGCTTGGCGAAAGCCACCAAAGGGTGCTGCTACAACCCCTACCACAAAGCTTCAATGGAGCCCTGCACTACAAATAGCAGCGACAGGCCACAATTCGTGTATTTGACCCCGTGGACAGCTACTTTCACGGGCCACACAAAAGAGGCGGGCCCCAGCAGGGGGCACATCGCCCCTTCCTTTTTTTTTTTATGTATCTGCGTACGTAATATCATTCATCAGCAGTTGCTTACCACGGCGCGCACACAACATGCATTTTTAAGGGTGAGAACTCCGTGTTTATGCTTGTTGGCAATCGTGTTCGGCGAAGTGTGAGAGGTTGTGACGTTTTTGTTGGATTTTCCTTAAAGAGTTCGCGACCGAGAAGATAAATGTGATTTCTGTGCGCCCCCTTTTTATACCGACATTTTCAGTAATCGCTCATTTGGTAGGTAGAATGCCACGAGGGATTAATATCGACTTTATGTCGATGTATTGTGATGGGAATGCCTCACGATTTCACCCTTTAACGATCCTGTTGGCATAAATCATGCGAAGTCGTCTATATTTGCACATGGCCATCAAAATTTTTTCACACACGTGCGCCATCTTTCAAAAAGAGACCCTTCCTCCTGATTTCTTTCTTGAATCTGAAAACAGTGCAATAAAATTAAGATTGAAAGACATTTTTCTGATTTTCCCCGAAAGCTAAACTTGAGCAAAGTATTTTTCCTCCCTCTGAAGGAAATTTCTTTACAGAGAATTTAAAATTTTACTAATAATTAGTAGTACTGTCTAATAGTTAATGAAATTTTAGATACAATGTTTACTTTTATTTTTGTCACTATTCAAATATGAAAGCAAATAAGTAATGTATAGTAAGAAATATCATATAAATATCAAATATAATTAAAATAATGTTCTAATTTTTAATGCTGCAGCGATTAAAAAATAATAATAAAAAAAGAATTGCCTAATAATTTCTTTAATCCAGATTTATTTATAAAAATGCTATTGAAATGTGTGACATTAGACTTATTTTCAAAATATTATCAATTCTTAAATAAACTTGTATTAAGATGCCCCAATTCAGCACAAACATTGGAAAATAAAAAATATTTTTAAAAGTCCCATTGTTCAGAACAAATATCTATATTATTCGATCCTAATAAATTTTCTTCTTTGTGCTCTTGGTTAAAAATCTTTTTTCTTTAAAGTTTGTTAAATATAACTTTATTTTGCAATTATTAAAAAAACCCGTTAATAAAATAACAGTTATAATATTTAAAAACTATATTTAAATTAAAATATTATTAACTGTAAACTAATTAGGATTTCCTTAGAATATCACAAAAGGCCATATTACATCTTTTTATGGAAAATATTTAACAAAAATAATTAATAATCTCAATTAAACAAACATAGATTAGCTTAAAGTACATTTTGCCAAAGCTTCATATATTCAATGATAAAAGCTGTGCATGCAGACTATAAGAACTTAGAAGCAATACTTAATTATTTGCTTTTTTCAAAGAGAAGTTTTCTATCATTGGTGGAGATGATATAGACAAAAGCAAAAATATTTCTTATTTCTACATACATACAAATATATGTACATATATATATATATTAAGTAAGATATATTTAGAAGATCTAGGTAAAGCAAAGAAGAAATTATACATTCGAAAATCCATAAGACAAAATCACGAAAAACAATGTAATACAATATAAAGAAAGAAAAGATATAAGGATTTTTCACGATTTTTTCTTGATTTTGTCTAATTGATATTAAATTGTATAATTTGTTTTTTATTTTATCTTGATCTTCTAAATACATCTTACTTAAGTTATATCGGTATTTCACTTAATAACTGCTTTTGTGCTGGTTTGATTACCTGTAATATTTGTAGATTGATATTATATTTGCTTTTTCTATAAATACATACTTACATACACAAACACACACACACACACACACATATATATATATATATATATATATATATATATATATATATAAATCCTTATACTACTCTGAGATAAAAGTTATCGTTTTATCCATCACATCTTAACTGCTTTCATGTACATAAAAAATTCGTTAAAAATGAAAATCTACCTCATTTCTTATTTGCGCCTACGGTTAATTAAATATTAGAAGCAACAAATTAAATTTTGTTTAGATCAAAGCATTCTTAATTCGTTCGAAACAGTTTTCGGTCATGTTACTTCATATAGTATAAACGTATTTTTTTAAGAAAAGATAAAGGGATACCATCCTTGGCATCTTAATTTTTAATTTAAAAGGACTGTACATTCAAAGTACAGTAAAATCC
>JAPDSC010032813.1:0-11248 GCA_026290005.1 Latrodectus geometricus
AAGTATATTAATCTATAACAAAATGGTTTGCTATTTGATGTGTAAATATTAGTTTGGGGAAAAAGTTATCCATTATTTTTTCGGTAGACGTCTGTAGTGATAGCTATCTCGTGAGGTATCTATCAAACAATTTCAAATTTATGCTCATTGGAAAGGTGACATTTGACACTAAAATATTCTCTTGCGGTTTTTTGTTTGATTCATTCAGTTATGAGTACAAGGTTTTAAAAATAGAAGACAACAAACAGAAAATTGGATACACTTTAGTTTTCCTTTTATAATGGCGAAAATGCTACCAGGTGGCTAAAATTATGAAAGGTATTTATCGTCCTATATATGACTGTAACAACCAGTTACGCATAATTTTAGTTTCGTCGATTCCATTTGGGTATTTGGATGCTAAAGATGCACCTCGCATGGATACAGCATCGTCGAGAATGTCTATAAAATATCAAAAATTATCAAACTTGACAGCATGTCAGCAGTCGTAGCTTCGCACAAGACCTAAAAATCTACATGAAAACTGTTTTAAACCTTTTTACAAAGCGAATCTGAAAAAAGTTCACGTAAAAATAATGGATTTCTTTTTCCCCAAACTAATATAGTCATTGCTTTTATTTCATGTAACCCTATACATTAAACAAATGTGAATCTGTAATAAAGTGTTAATAATAAGTTTTTATTCTATCTTTTCATAAACATTTTCAAAAAAATTTTTAAATTTTTTGTTTAAACTAGTATTAATCACAAACATAGCTCACATCTATAAATGGATAATTTTCAGTATTGAATTCTATATTTTTCTCTATTATCTGGAATGGATACAGATGTCACCAAATCTTAGCGTTTGGCGGGAAATTTAAAGCACAAAAATAATCAGCAAAAATGTTTATGATGCGGTTAAAGTGAAGGAAATCCAAAATATAAATACGTAAGTCAGAATATAATCTTCTGTTTTTCAACATGTATATTCATTTCTGTACTTCTCTCAAAGGGGTGTAAAATTTTCTTTTACACCATTATATTATTTTACACACATAATTTTTTACACAAATTTCATTTTACACCACAAAGTGGTAAATAATCCATTTTACACATGCAATCTTTTGCACAAATTTCATTTTACACCACAGAGTGGTGTCTAATCCACTGTATTTTACACCATTGCATCATTTTACACATACGATTTTTTACATAAATTTCATTTTACTCCACAAAGTGGTGTATAATTCCTTTTACACACACAATTTTTTTCACAAATTTCATTTTACACCATAGAGTGGTATGTAATTCATTTGTGTACATCTTTCAAAATGGTGTAAAATTTCATCTTGTGATGCTTCATACTCTTTCCTTTACAGTGAATAATTCTTTGTTTTATCAAGAATTTTATTGAATTGAGTTCATTATATATGTTCTTTGGGACTACATATCAATTATGTAAATTCCGTTGATATAAACTTCGCAAATCAATAGTAAGAAGAATGATTTCACAAGAAACTAATAATGATTTGCAGCAAAATATCTGGCAACGAATCGTGTTCTGGTGATAATAAATTTTCTTGTATTTCTTCAAAAGAATATTTGCTATGTGATACTAAAAATCTATAAACGAGTTTAATTTTTGTTAGTATTTACTAAATAAATAAATTTATCTAATAAAAATTGTATTCTCGTATATTATATTTAGCACACTTTTTAAGACGTGAAATCTTTTAACGTTAATCCATATAGCTTTTTATACGTACAAAGTGATCAGAATTATGCAAAAAACATAATATTCATAAAATCTATTGCAAATATTTCAATTTATCCATTTATGGTAATTTTCTTTTCTACATAAAGGAACTCAGCCGAAATTAAATGAGCTAAAGCTTAAATTCTTATATTTTCCATTTGAATAATGAAAAAATTATTAGAAAATATATTTTCTAATAATAAAATATGATTCTCTGTATAAAACTGATTCAAGGCACATTTTATATTACAATTTTTGTAAATATCTGGTAAATTGAGCACAAAATGATTTTTTTGTCACCTATTATTCTTATTTTCTGATGTAAAAGATTTAAAATTTTATGAGAGAATTGTAATATACTTGTGTATGTGTAATTTTTGTGAGTTTTTTTATTTCCAATTTTAATTCCACGACTCACCTCAACTTACTAGTGTAAAATATATGAGCAAAAAGTTGGTGAGAAATTTCTTTACATTTCTTAATTTAAAAATATATTTATTTTTTGTGTTTTCTTAAATGTAACTTAAAAATTACCTAATGAAAATAAATACTTAAATGTAATTATCAAAATTTGTTACAAAAACAGATGTGAAACTCTCAATTATGTAAAAGTAAGTTTATAGCTAAATTATATTTAATACATTTTTTAAGCTTTTTTTTTCTCACGCCGACCTATGGCTTAGTGATTAGCTGATTCCTATGCTATGAGTTTCGAGTTTGATTCCCGGTTTGGGCATGGACATATCCTTTCTCTCTCTCTGTGTGTTTCCTTGTCCTTTCTTTTCAGATGATGTATGAATGTGGCCCAACCTGTAAACGGATTTGTGGTGGTGTGACGTGGGTAATGCTACTCGCCTCCGTAACTTGGTTCACACTTGCCCACCGGGTAACGATAAAATGAGTAGCAGTTACCGACATTATTATGCCGAAGGGTTAGTCACCCCGTTCCGACCGTTGAAAAAAAATCCTTTTTAAAAATTAGTTCATGAAAAATCACTATACTCCAAAATAAATTATTTGTTAATAACATCATTTAAAAATATATATGAAGTATATATTTTTAAATAATTTTATAATTTAAAAATATATATTATTAAAGAATTTTTATTTTAGTTGTGAAGTTTAACTGCACGAAAATGTTGTTCGAGAAGATTCTTTTAGTATTTACATTGGAAAAGGAAGTACACATTTATTTATTTTTATTATAAAATTATAATAATGAACAGTCGCAAGTTTTCTAAAGTCCTCTACTCCATATTGAAAAATATTAAACGGATGTTTATTTCAAGTCCATTAAATTTCTTCAAAATTATTTTAAATATCAAGCAAACAAAAAGTGGGATAAGATTTTAATTACCCAAATAATTTTGAGGCTTATTAATAATGTTCATATATATATATAAATTTTCTTACTTGAGGCATGGAACCGACTATCATCTTTTATCTCCTTTTGACTAAGTACACCCACCCGAAAGTCAATTGCCGAGGAATATAAAACTTTTGGAATCTACCGAATCAATAATGTCGTTAATTTAAATATACCTTTAGTTTATGGATTACTAAGAAGAACGAAATATTTTATACACACATGTTTTTTTGCATTTATATATGAAATTAAATTTTGTCTAGGTTAATCTGCATTAAAATTAAGACCTAGTGTTTCTTTTACATTGAACAAAATATAGCAAAGCAATTAAGATATCAAAGCATTGACTGTGAGACAATAAATGTGATTCTGAAACTTGGATAATATCGGTTTAATGTTACCTGAGGAAACTAAACTTGTAAGGCTTAATTATTTCTTTCTGTTGGAAAAGAGGAAAAAGAATAGCTCGGATGTAGACTCCATCCTTTGATTGTGTCTCAAAATTATTAGGCATTGCCATTTTATGCTTTTAAATGTATATTTTATTTATATATTATTTTTATTTTATTTATATATATATATTATTTGAATTAACACAACAGTTAAGGTGCATGCTTGGGAAAATTCCGAGCTTCTATTTCGATCGAGAATAGTGTTTGTTATTTTATATTATCCCTAAGAAATGTGTTATGTCCTAATTAACAAGTTCCTCCTGCAAAAAGAACTGGTTATTCAGGAGATAATTAAATACTCGTCTTCCTTTATCCTACATTAATTTTTTTATTTAAAATTCTTTCATCATCAACAGCTGATTGTGTCAAGTTACAGTCTTAATCACGGTCCCCTTTTTCATTTACGTCACATTAATCCCCTACCCCCCACGAAATTATCACCCAGTGCCATTCCCTCCCGTGGCAAAAGCGGTCGAGTAACCCCTTCAGATGCGAAGGAAGTGGAGCAGGCATTCGGCTAAAGTCTGCGATAAATTGCTTTTCCCTAGACACGGTTTAATTCAACATTATGGGTAATGGAGCAGCGGTTTCTCCTTTAAAGTTTCTCCCTACCAACGCCGGAATCTTAACATAGGGTTGCAATTTCGGAATTTCTCGCCAAGAGAAGGGAAAATAATTCTATTTTTCACGCCGCATAGATTTCTCGAAATGAGCTTGGTAATGATAGTATGGAAAACGATGTTATTCTTTTTTTAGAATTGTTATTATTGGAGATTTCGTTATTAAAATATATTTGTGTTTTTATTGTTTTAAATAATTATTAGTGGGATGGTAATTTTAGGAGAAAAATTATCTTATCAAAACGTTTGTATTTGACAGTTTGAGATATCTTATAAGCATTTGGTACATTACTTCGTAATTTTGATTTTGATGAAGTTGACATCTGAGATGGTGTTTCAATATTGAAAATTCCACTCTACATAAAGGAATGGACACTGGTAGTAACAATTTACCATCCACATATTCCATTGAGTTTATGAATTTGCAAAGTTGACCATATAAGCATTGATTGAATCAGTATCGAACTTACCACATTCAAGTTCTCAGAACAGCACTTTAATTGAATAAATTACTAAAATCATTGAATGTCCTGAATTTTAGTAATTAATTCAATTAAATTTTAAATATATTTTATGATAGTTATCGTGAAGAAGTTTACATATGAAGAGGCTTGTTATGGTTCACCATGATCGAACTAGGAAATTTTATAAGTATACAATTCCTTTTACTTATTGTCGTTATAATAGTTTATATGTTATATAATTCCATTGATCTATTTTTAATTTGGATAAATTATAAGCATACGTGTTCTAAGTTCCTCAGAGACTGAACAAGATCAAGCTCTTCATTATTTTGAATCCTGTTTAAATGAGGACGTTGACGCCTAACAGTCTTTCTGTACGATGATATTTGATTGAATCAATTATAAAACTTCCTGGTAATGAGACGAACAATTTGAAACCAGGAGCTTTCACTCTGAGGAACTATGCCTATGTGAGCTTAAGACCCACTTTTGACACCGTGCTGTAAATAGCCTGATTGGCAAAATCCATATTATCAATCACGTAAATTGCCTTTTGGGAGGACTTTTCATTGATAGTAGACCATATTTACGCATAGCAAAAGAAAAAACCCGTAAAACTCCCAAATACCAACCCCAACAAACGTACATGAACAAGTGGAATCTATTTCTTGCAGTCCAACAGCAGCTGGTTGGAATCTGAATGGATATCAGGCACAGCAAATTATCGCCCACAGATCCTATTAACTATGTGAATTTGCAAATTCATAAAGTCAATCGGATCTGTGATTGATCTAGAAACTTGAATGTAGTAGGTTCGATACTGATTCAATCAATGCTCATAAAGTCAAATTTGCAAATTTGATCATAAGAACTCCGAAAAGTGGTGATCTCTCCCAAGGTCACAGCGAGCACAAGAATAACCGTGACAAATATGCATGCAGATCACCTTGTTTGTTGGCTGGAACTGAATTCAGCACCTTCCACTTGGAAGAGCACTGTCCTTTAGCTAGATCACGGAAAGCCCAAACAATGAATGCTACACTTCTGTTTTCTACCAGGTCATTTGTCAGGTTGGATGTTTTTGAATTTTCCAGGTTTTCTCCATTGTGATACTTACGGCCTACTGCCTATAAAAAATTTCCTGGAAACTAATACATGATAAAGGCTTCATACTTTAAAATGCCTCCTACTGATAGACTATCGATTACGTGGTGTCATGCAGGTACATATTAAGAAGCGTTCCAAGTTTCTTCTTTTGAAATACGTAAATATAAACTACCACCTGCGACAATTTCCCAGGAAAACAAATCTGTAGCTGTTTAAAAAGAGCCTTTGAACTACTTTTAGCTGCTAAGCGGCATAATGCGGTGTCAAAACAGACATATCAACGCCAATAATACATACTGCCACAAAAATTGAATTTTTCCTATAATTAAGATGCTAAAAATAACATAAGATTTTCAGGTGAATGGATGCAAGGGGAACTGAATGAAGAAGCTTGACCTTGGTACATCTTTTAAAATGATTAATTAATTCATTAATTAACGATGTATTGTTTTCATGTGTATCATAATGGAAGAATAATTATAATTTTTTCAGTAAATTGAAAATCAAGAAGCTTATAAGTCATTGCCAATTAATAAAACTGTTAGCATATGACACAACTTGATTGGATTTGGAATTAAGTTTAATTCCAAAGAGAGTTAACTTCGCATTACAACAATTAACAATTACTTATTGTTACGCGTTATTACAAGTTACGGGAAATAATGCACTTATAAATAATTTCATTAGCCAATATTCTCAAAATTTAATAATTTACATTTCTATTTGTTTATTTAACTTTAAAATAATTTGTTTCTTTTTTTGGAGAATATCACTAGCAATAAAAAAATTAATTTGATATCCTTATATAAATCAAAAAATTATTTTAAAAGTTGAACTGAAATTTTCCACTGATTTTCTGTAAATAAAATTGCATCCAAAATGACTGAAAATTAAAAAAGAATTTACCTAGTTTTTCTCGCTACTATTTTTTATTTTGTAGTTTAAAACTTGCACTGGAAAAATATTTTTTGTTTAATAAATGCAAACTTTGACTAAAATTAGTGAATTATTAGAATTTTATATATATATATATATATATATATATATATATATATATATATATATATATATATCGAATATTGAATATACAGTGAAAATAATAATAGAGTGAAAAATTTTCCTGTTTTTAAAATATTAAAAAATTTATTTTTAATTTTCTTAATGTTTTAGGAATAGGAAAAATTTAGAAATTCAAAAAATGTATGAAATTATTTATTTAAAGTATCGTAAAATAAAGAGATACTGTGGATTAAGCAAATTAATAATGATTTCATTTTAATTGAATAAAATGTCTTTAGAAAAAATCTCTTAGCAACTATTAACTTGAGTGTTGTATCTAATTAATAAGATAATTGTTTCACCTTTAATTAATTCCGAAACTTAATTTACAATCTTTTAAAATTAATTAGAAGGAAAAAGAACTGTAAATTTTGTTTCGCGTAACATAATTTTGAAAAGTTATGGTTATTATGCAATTTTTTGAGCACAAGTATCTATTAAATTTGATAAATTGTAACTTAGAAAAAAAAATGAAATGATTTAGGAAAAAAAAAGTAACAGACGAAAGTTTTTATCGCAAAATATTTAAAACATCATTTGCTAATGATTACAAATGTTCTCCTGAAAAATAAGTCTTCATCGTTATCGGTAAGGTGTGATTTTTTTTTTTTTGAAAGATGAAGGAGAAAAAAAAAAGATGAAATGAGTTGCCAAATCCGGCAGAACTGCGTTTTCTTGAAGAGCAATAGCAAGAGAGAGAAGAGAATTAATGCCGTTCATCAGGCAACTAATCGCTTGCCAGAGACACCTGGTGGTCTGAAGGAGAATTAATTGTCGCCTAATCCAGAAGACGGAGAGCAAACCACGCCCCTGGATTCTGCTGATTGGGCGACAGAGCCGATTCATCTCAACTTTCTATTGTTCCGTTTAAGGCTCGGAATAATCGCTATTGGCCATTAAAGATGCAATTATTGAGTAAAATCGTTTTCATACATGGTAATGACGGAACTAAGATTTCTTCTCTCCCCCTTCCCTTTCGAGGCTTCATCATCCTCTTCCCCGTTATCGTTTGCTTCTATAAAAGCATTTACTTCTTTTTTCATACCCCATTTTTTTTATCCTGTCGCTAGCGTTTTTTATACATGCATATATACATAAACCCAATGTTTTGATCCCTAGTGCGCGTTGGAGTTAAAAACGCTACGGTCGCAAACACAAAAGAGTTTCAATTTTTTTTGTTTCTTTTCTTTTTAGCTTTTTTTCTGTGGCAACGCTACTCTATTACACGAGGTTTTGATACAGAAACTAACGAGTTCTATTCATCAACAAAAGGTAGGCGCCCACAAAGCTTTCATCGAATTTTTATGCATTATTATTATTATTTTTTTTCACTTATATCCAATACCCCTCTTTTTTTACCTCAAGCTTTTAATTAGAGCTTATATTTTTTTCCACGATATTTTTCCCTAATTTTTTTTCGCTCCATACTGCATGATTAACTAATATTTAGCCGCTGGATAGGAAGTTTTTTAACCCTAATTTCTCCTTCTTTCCTGTTTTTTTTTTTCCTTCCCTGAACCAAAGCGTGGAACTATTTTCTTTCCGCTTTTTTTCCCCTCTTCTTTTCTTTGGAGCAGGAGTGTTGCAAAAATTAATCAGGGGACCCTAGTATTGGCTCATTAGGAGAAAGTGTCTCAAAGAAGACAGATAATGAAGTTTTGGGAAAATTTTCTTGCCAAGAGAGATAAAAGGAAGTGGGGAAAAAATCTATGTTAAAAAATAAATCCTGTTTATTATTATTATTTTTTCCCCACACGGCTTTCGCATCAGTTAAATGGTTTGTGTCTCATTTTTCAAAACTCTTTTATGGGCAGAAGATAGTTCGGATAAATGACACTAGAGAGCTCCTTTGTCGTGTGTGGTAAGATTAATTGCGAAGGCTGAAACTATTAAGTACGTCTTTGGTATAATTTTGCCCTATTAGTCAAGGCGACTCAAGGATATTTTCCTCTTTTGCCTAATGGAGGATGAGTAATCTTTAAACTATTATGGGCTTCCCGAAAAAGTTCCGCTGCGCTACCTGCAGAGCCACTTCATTGACCATCTTGGAACATTTATCCCGGGTTATGTGGGCCTTGAGTGATATATTTAGGTAATTTGATTTATGGGATTTTAAGGTAATTCCTTATAAGCATACAATTAACGCGTTCCATTAGGCAAAGACAATTTATTTGACGCGTCAAAAGTGCCGACATTACATCAGCAGCGTTGCCACCTAATTATAGTTGATAGATTAATTCTTGCTCAAAATGCAACAGCAACCGAGAAATGGACGGTGAATATTTTAAATTTAAGCATATTCTTCAAAACACCCTGTATTTTCCAGGTAGGAGCAGTTGAAAGTTTTGCATGTTTCGAGAAAATGGAAACTAGCTTCCTTTGAATCTTGGAAAAATGATTCGAGGCATCAAAACATCATTTTTAGCATATTTCCTTTGATTTAACACTTCTGTGCGAAAGAATTCAAATAAATTACCTGGCTAACCTGCAAATACCTGAATAATCTATATTTAGCCGATAACCTTGTCCAGTGATAAGCGTGCCTGATTGTTAATTCAAATCCCACCCACACCAAAGACACATCATTTTAATTATTGGAGGCATTAGCATATAAAATAAAATATGTCTTGAACCAATGTTCTTCATGTGAAATGATAATTCTAGGGTGGCGGGTCAAATCTGGGGGTCTTCTGCTTAGCCCCTGCTTCTAAATTATGAAGACCCGCTCTCTTTCGGGGTCACGATGGTAACCCACTGGTTCCCCCACTATTTATAAAGTTGCCATCACCACCGCTTTTTTAGAGCTGAAAGGTGTAAGACCCAGTATCCTGTCATTAGGAAAAAAGGTTGGTTTTTTAAAAATTAACTTTTAAACTTTAAGAATATTAAGCCATTAATGTACACATTGCCCCACACCCTGTCTAGTAGTCAGCGTACCTGATTGGTGATAGGGAAGTCCTGGTTCGAATCCCGATTCGGGCATGGATGTACTTTCTGTATCTCCTGTCTTTCCCTTTCCCTTGTATGAATGGAGTACGAATGGTTACTTACCCTATAAATGGGTACCTATGGCATGTGTGTACTGAGGAAGTGGAGTCCATACCAAATTGTGGTTCAGTTGAAAAAGTAAAGAAGCGCCTCCTATATTGGCACTCAACAAAAAAAAAGTGCTCACACTAAAATTGTAAAATGTAACTAATGTATAAAACTTTTGATTTCGCATACTAACGGAGTAAATTCGTAAATAAACTAGCTGTTAATGTTAACATTAACGATTTTCGAACTCTATCGATGGTATATATTTATATGTGTATATATTATAACAGACCATCAAGAGAGAAAACAAATAATGGATATTTATTTTTCACATATGATATAATAGATAGCACTAAAAGCACTAAAAATTTCAATACTTACTTGCGAATATACTTATAAAACTTAAAAATGTGCTTCTTTTTTCACTTGAGCTCGTTTGACAGCATTTATCGACCAAGAGATTTAATTATACAGGGTTTGAATAGAGTGTACTGGTAAGGCAGTTCATGTAATTCAACTTTATGTCACAGTTCATTGATCGTAATGACTGGGGAATGGCAGTTTAACAGTCACTTGATTGTCATTGGTTAGATATTTTCATTTGGGGATAAATCTGGAGAGTGAGCTGGTTGGGTCATTTTTCAAGTGTGGGTTCACCGTGGTTCTGCTATTTGGATTAGAAGCTGTTAGAATCAAACGCATCCACTGCTGAAGAGTGGAAAATGGTTGTTTCGTTTTTGTTTTCTGTACGTGTGTCTGTAATGATTGGAGTTGGCAATTCTCAGCATTTCTTCCCTTCCGTATTTCCCCATTCATTCCAATGCGAGAAAAGGGATTTTTCACATGTATTCACTTATGAGAATATATGTGAAAAATCCCTTTCCCTGGTATGGGAATTACATAATGACTGTTGGATGAAGTTGTAAAATCATTGCAGTTAGTATTAACATTACAGCACATGTCCCTAAAAGATTTAGTTTATTAAGATCATAATCCTTGATGTAAATTTATTTAAGCAGTTTTTTTTACCGCAATATAGGTGATGATGATCTTATATTGTACTGAATATATTTGATTAATATTTATATGTAGGTTATTTTATATAGCGTCAGTACTTGAGGGATTCTTCTTAATTGAATTTGAAAGTCATCACTGTTTTAGCATCTTGCACCAAGCTCCAAACCTAAATAACACTTTATTTATAAAAGGGATTGTTTCTAAATGCATTTCTACTTAATACCTTAAAAGTTCTATAGTGTATTTTTATACTGGTCTACACAAGTTCACGAATTTATTGCCCAATGTGTTGTTTGTATCCATAGAGTTTGGAATACAATAAACATGATAGAAAACAGTGGGTTGTATTCTTATATATATATATATATATATATATATATATATATATA
>JAPDSC010032817.1:0-10753 GCA_026290005.1 Latrodectus geometricus
ATAAATCTTAAAATGGTAACACAAAAAAAATTTAAGGAGTTAAATCTTATACACATCCATGTTTTTAATAAAATGTATATGTATATGCATGTACTTTATTTTATTACTAATATTTTAATAAATATTATTATTTTAATAAATATTGATATTTTGATAAATATAAATTAAATTATTCACATTTAAGGCTCTTTAAAAAGAAAAGGAAAAAATTTTTTTGAATAATAAATCTTAAAGTGGTGGTCACTATTAATTTTATACAGATAGATTTTCAAAAAATTTTAAGAATAATTTCTACAATTAATGAATTATTTCAAAATCAGAAATACTTTAAGTTATTCAAAAGAACCATTCAGAAAAATCATAAAAAAATATTGATTACATCTGCTAGTAGTTCACATGCATTTACAAACAAGAAATAAGTGTGTACACGCCCATAAATTCTCTGTTCTTCAGAATAAGAAGCTGCTTTATGTACGAACAAACATGTGGATCATTAAATACGTAACTCTATACTACACAGTGGTAATCAACAGTTAATTAGATTTCTGGGCGTGGAGATTTTTTTTTCAACTAGTAAATATCGTAAAATCATTCGAAAACCAGCTATAAAAGATTCTAAAAGTAGAATGTGTGAATTTAAAAGCTTCGTTCGTGGTATATTGTAAATAAAATAATAACGAGTGAAATATATTTTTACATGTATAATTCACTTTTTTATTTTAATTTGTGAATTATGTTTGATAACAAAAATAAATATTTTAATTTTGATTAATATTTAAATGAAATTTTAGTTTATTATCTTGGAAATAAAACAGGATATGAATTATAAAACTAAACTGGTGTAATTGATCCAAAATATATGAAATTTTGGTACTTACGAGTATTAATATCACCATAGCTTTTTAATTCGATAGAAACTTTTTTATTATTATAAAATTTATTTTCTTATTATGATTAAAATTTCATTATTAGTAAAAGAAATTTTTTATCAATAGATTAAGCGTAATTATGCTTAAGTTGTGGTATGAAATTAAGCTGCGGTGACATAAGTACCAAAATTTTTCTGAAAATTTTTTTTCTAAAGTTTTATGAAAAAACTGAAAACTAGCTTTAAATAAATCAGAAAAAATTTTGGAAATTAAAATTTTTTTCAGGAAAAAAATTTGGAAATGAATTTTTATATTATGTTTAGTAAAAATTAATATATGCATACATATTTTTGAAATTTTATAGTACTTGGTTTTTTTCTAGCTTTTCTCTTTCATAATCTAAGTATAAAAGAACATCCTTTCGAAACTTTAAGAATTGGATTAGAACTTACAGTGGACTAGTATCTTTTTTCGTGCACTTCAGAGTGGAAGGTCATAAGTTCAATCCCAGCTATTGTTGATAGGTATGATGTTTCTACATACATATCTCAGTGGAAATACCTTAATATGTATTGGGTTTCATTCATTAACAAAATTTATTATTGCGTTGATTATAGGATTCAACATAGTTTAACGATAGCTTAGGGCTCTTCGGAATATAAGTTTTCAGATTCGATCCTAACCTCTATCGAATGTTTTCTTAAGCAAATCTATCAGCAAGGGTTAATAGAAGTTCTCCGGGCTTCCTGTTTAGCAAAGCATTATTATGGCCTCTAATTCTCAAATGCTTTTTTACAAAATACATTCTCCACTGTTTTGATAAAGTCAAATAAAACCAATTAGTCACCAAGTTTTCGAAGCATAATAAAACTGTGGCAATACGATTACGCATGGTTCTTGAAATATCAACAGCGTTTCCTTTTCTGCGGTTGAATGAAAATATTTGACCTTCATTATAGCAAAAGCAGACGCTATTTCGTTTTCAGTTGCTTAACACCTACAAAGGAATTAGTTTGGAACAAGAATTCCGTGATTCACAGTTCTGTAGGCGATAGGGAATTATGACACATTTATAGCCATTACAGAATGAATGAAAGTTTTTTTTTCTATTACACATTAACGACTTCCGCATTCTATAAAGCTTTTGCCGCAGATATTAAAACAAAACTGCTTCAACGATACGATTTATTTCGCTTTGGAAGTGTAATGAACTCCAAGTGTCAAAACTAAATTTCGCGATGAAATTAATCGTTGTCTGTGTATGAATCATTCAATCGTGTTTTCACCATTCAACGATTCCGTGAGAGATGAAAACCTATCCAACACGATAAAATCTCAATCGTGAGCACAAACTTCTTTTAACTCTTGAAAGATACATCTTGCTTTACAGGAAAAAAAAAACAATTATTTATTTATTTATTTTTTTTTTGTAAATTTATATTTTCTGAAACTAATCAAAAGACTGATCAGAACAATTTTAAGATATTCATCATTCTAGGTCTAATCATTTGAAAGAGAGATAAAAGATCTAAGAAAAAGTCTAATCTTAGAACGATCGGAAATTGATGAGGTCCACTCACGAGTTGGCATTTTTCTTTACAAATTTCAGCACATTTATAAAAATGTCAATTAAACTGCAATTATATTTTAATAAATTTAAAAGTAATTCTATATTATATTAAAATTTATTTATTAAATTCCTTAAAAATGGAATCTTTAATATATTTTTTAGCGTAGATCACAAATAGAAGCAACAATTGATTAGTACGTATTTGTGGAAAAAGAAACCAAATTCTTTGATACTTCTGAACAATGCTTGATCTGCAATGTACAGAATCATTAGCAATAAATCAGATAATTTTTCCTTTGGCAATGATCCAAGAATCTTTTTCTCTATTTTTTAAAATTCTAATTTAATAAATATGAGAACTGAAAATTAAATCATTAAATTCCGATACTTTACAAAATCCTATCAATTACATGTGACGTAGGATATCTTTTACATGATAAAATATTTTAAAATACACTAAGATTATTAAGTCTTAATAGTAAGTAAATTTTTATCGGATGGAATTTGGCTGGGAAATATATTACATGGTATGTTGAATAACAAGTTCTACAAGCATTATGAAATAAATGAATTATTTCATGAAACACACACACAGTACAATAAATAACTAACGTAAAGTAAAAAAGAATTGTTAGGAAATGACTAATTCAAAATGTATGTTGCATTTATGCAGCAGAAATTAAAAATTCATTACAGTTACAACTGAGGCGCTGCATGTGCAGATGAACTACTTGCCGGATACCAGCAGCGCCTCTCTCGGGGGTTTCATGCTGTGACGTCAGCCCTGGATAAGCCGCACCTTGTTATTATTTATCATTGGTAAGCTTACGCCTATTAGTTGCAAGCTTAGAATTAATTATAATAGTAGGCAGGATGGAATTTACCAATTAATAAAAAATCAAATTACAGTAGCGAAATTTATATATAATCGGATGGAAAAAAATTGAGATTCAGTATAATTAGATTCAATAATTTATAATTATGTATTATATTTTTAATATAAGAAAAACACATTTAAGAAACAAAATTTTAATTTTTAATTTAATGATATTTTAAAGCATTTTTTTTTTATTAGTATCAAAATAAGTATATAGCCAAAAATAAATACAATTATATATTATTAATAAATAATTAAATATTTTATTTATTTAATTTTTATTATTATTTATTAAAATACTTATTTATATATTAATTAAATTATTTATTTTATTATATTACATTGACAAAATTATTTATAAAAATATTTAATTATTTATTAATATTTATTATTAAAATTTTTTATTTATTTAAAAATATGATATTAATGTTATTATTTGATTCTGATATTTTTACGTTTTTAGAGGTAATTAGCAATTTTCTACTCGTCAATTAAGGATAAAAATTGATTGGATTAAATAATATAGCTCTAATATATTTATACCTTTAAACTATTTTTTTTCAATACCAAGTTTTATGTCATTAGTAAAATTGGATTTAATTTAAGAATTAGAATGTAATCATATTACTTTAATATTAAACGAATTTATAGTTTTATATTACATAAAGCTTAATTCTTTTAGTAAAGTAATATCTAATACAATATAGTATAAAAGAGAATAGTTGTTACTTTTGAGACTTGATGAAGCCAAGCCTGCCCTTCTGGGCGAATAAGGTCAGAAAGAGCGGCTTCCGTTATTGAACGCAGCACCTCTCTAGAAGGTGGAAGTACAACTTGGCTCACAGATGGCAGCACCATCTGGGTCTTCGAATTTAGAGACAGAAAGCCAAGGAAGGCCTAAGGCCCGACTCCTACCACACTCAGAGCTATTGATTTGCCACCCAAAAGGTATTTTACGTGCCCACAACCTAGAAATTGCGAGATTAACGACTTAATCAACTAGACTGCCGTGGTCCATAAAAGAAATGTAGTTATAACCATTAAATATAACTTTTTTGTTGATCATTGTTGTTAAGTTTGTAGCTAAATAAAAAAAATCCATAACAAATTTGTATATATATATGCACGCATGTACTGAAACATTTTAATGTTCATAGCAATTTGAATCTCTCCCGTAAATATGACACAAGATAAACAAAGCAGATGAAAATTTCAAGAGGGAATTCGTGTTTATTTACCGTAAAGATTTTAAGAAAAGACGTTATTTAAGAAAGAGATGCGCAGTTAAGAACAGGATTTCTTAGAAATGGCGTTTTTCACATTGCTTAAGGTCACTTGAAAATTATAGCTCTTAAGACTTCTCTGACCGTAACGTGGGAATAAAAATGTTGATAAAACTTTTTAGCTTTAGAACACTAACTTTGTTACGGTGAGTAAAAACTGATTCGACTTCTCCAACATTCATTAGGATTTTTGTGTACAATGTTTTGTGTACGCGCATTCATGCAAACATATATACGTATATAAGGACTAAATAAATATCTGATATGTTTATATATTTAATAATTCATATAATAAAATAGATTTAATAACCTTAATTCCTAGATAGATTCAAAAGTTTTACCACCCTTGTCAATGGATTACCACATGTGCAAACTGCGTTGCACAGAGAATATGAAGATAGTCGACATGGACTTATAAAATATCTGATATGTTTTGACATTTAATCATTCATATAATAAAATAGATTTAATAACATTATTTTTTAGATTAAACAAATTTTATCACCCTTGTCAATGGACTATTACGTGTGCAAACTGCGTTGCACAAAGAATATGAAGATAGACGATTTTATGTCATGTACGGCCCAAATATTTCAGATATTGCGGATGTAATATTGTTTTTCAGGACACAATTGCTTTACAGTTCTTTCTTGAAAGTGATGTCCTTTAGAAATCCTTTAAGGAAAAATCTTGTTGTGTTGGATCACGTAATCTGGGTGTCTAAAGAAATAGGATCCAAGCCATCTTTCTGTGAAATAATTCATTGCAAATGGTATTTAAAAAAGCAATAAAAAAAAAAGAAAAAAAAAAGATACATCCAAATTGGAAATAGGCACTGTAATTAATATCATGTGAAAAAGTATTTTACAAAAATATACTCTATAATAACCCAAATTCATTCATACAAACACACAAAATCTCATTAATTCAAATCCTATTAAACCGAACTTCGCTTAATCCGGACCAGCATTTAGATGTGTATACTATATAAATAAAAAGGCGAGTTTGAGCAGTAATGTATTTTTGTTGAAGCTAGAATGGTGTTGACCTTGGATGAAGACATACATTTGAAACATGGCCGTCTCAATTCATTGTTCAAGAAATAACCACTTAAGACAACAAAAACATCAGTAGTTTCTTTCAACCAGTGAATGTGTCAAGTGTGGTTAGTTAAGACGAGCCTAAACCACACACATCACGTTCAAAATAATTTTTCCTCTGATGTCCGTTGCTACAACGGTTTGTATAGGCAGATGTATTAATATTGCAGTTTATAAAGCCACAATATTACTTCTAATAGTACACGATTTCGTGCTCATGAATTATGCTGATTTTTCATACTGCACGTCTAGCAAAGGTTACATCTTCATATAGCGCCTCTTCTTTCATATCATCACGCATTTTACAATGTATATCTGATAGCATTTTTTTTTTGGAGTTTTTGAATCATTTATATCTATGATTGCAGCACGAATTTTACTTAGCGCGTGCTTGCGGAACATATTAGACACATTTTGTTATGACAGTCAATCACACAATGTGATTGCAAATCACTCATTGGGTTTTGGTTAAATGTGTTTCACAAAAGATAATATAACTTAAAATGTAAATGGTCACTGTACATGTAAATGGTCACTAAGATTTTTTGATGTCGATGAATCGATCAAATGATTATCGATGAATGACACAACACATTTGGTACAGCTTATTTTAAATATGTCAGAAAGCATTAGTAACTTCCTACCATTGCTGGAACATCATCATCAGTATCAATAGAAATGATACTAGTCAAGGTGTATAGTTTTTACATCTCAAAAAACCTTTTTAATTCAATAAATAGATTTCACCTATCGTATCAGTTTCCAAGCATTTAACAAAAAACAATTCTTTGCAAAACTTTTCTTTCACAAATATTATACAAGTAAACTGAGATCTGGATCCTGCCAGACAGCTGATCCTCGATCCAGCATTTCTCGTCTTGGGCTTTTATCGGCGACTGCACAAGTAACACCATTCTACAATTATTTAAAACTCTCTCAGATCGTTACCCTGTCCATCTACAGTGGGTCCTCTAGCATGTTAGGCTTCCCGTAAATGAGAGTGCTGACGATCTTGTGGATGCTACTGCCTGTGGATCCTGAAGACCCCATGCCTTTGTCATCAAGACAGATTTTCTCCATGGCCAGGGCGCTTGCTAGCAAATCCTGGGCCGAGCCTCCTGCTCACCCATGGTACTTTACGAAGCACCCCGGAGCTGTCATAACATTCAGTGCCTCTAGGGTACATTAGACAGCATACTCAAGATTTTTACAGGCCACCTGAGATTCATTGCTTTTGAGCGTGTCGAAAAAACTTTTCCTCCATGCCCAAAATGCAACGTTAGCCCCTCAGCATATTCTGCAATGTCTGGGCTTCTCTTGTGAAGAGACTGCAGCAGACCCTCAGCCGTTTTTGGACTTTCTGAACATTTTTGGCCTCATGGATCTGGCCTAGTTTTACTAGACTAGGTGGGGGATTAGTCCCACCACCACCTCCACAAGTAAATCTTCGTTTCCTGGTAAATCAGATTCATCAAGGTGTATAGAGAATTCAGGTGTTTTTAAGTACTTACATGAAGAATTTTCTACCCAAGGAGACATTTCATCAATCTCTTTTTGTACTGTATTATTACTAAAATTCTTTTTATAAAGTCGAAAACTGGTTTGTGCAACACAGTGTGTATTACCCCACTTTTAGATTTTAGGTCTTCACAAATAGTCCAGACTTTTCAATCAATAAAGAAATTTTATAAGAAGCACGCCGCCCATCGTATAATCTCGTTTAAAAGTTGTTCCTGTGAATAGCTGAAGTGTGACAGTATTTTTAATTATTTTACTTTGACTGTTAGAAAAATGTTAAATCCCTATTTTTTTCATTATGGATTTTTATTGAATATTCCTTAAGCTTAGATGGTTTCTTGAGTTATTTGACATAATTTTATTACACAGAAGACTCATAAGTATACTGTTTCCTGGGGATGACATAATACCATACTTCAAATATTCAACACTTTATTGTCAGCGTTTTTCTTGCGGTTCCCTTATATCAATTCTTAAGCGTAAGAAATGATTTGTATATGGAATGTGTGTTATGTTTTAAAGAAACCGCAGTTAATTATTACCATTTTTAACAGAAAGCTGTAGTAAAGCTCTTTTGAATTAATTATTTGAAATATGCATTAGATAAAATATAATTCCCATAGTTGTTAACTTCTTACAAAAAAAAAAAAAAAAAAAAAAAAAAAAAAACATCTACATTAAAAAAATTTATGATCACTGCCCCAATTTAAAATAAAGAAAAGTAATCCTGTACTTAATGTTAAAAGATTATTGTATTGAAAAATAAGACATACAATTTTTCAAAAGAGATCGATTTTATTTTCAAATATACTTTCATAACAAAAGTATAGTACCTGCTTAACAATACAAAAAAATTTTTTTAACTAACTATACAAAACTTTTTAACTAAGACTGGGACATTTTGTTTATACACTTTGTATAAAATATAGCAGAGTTAAATTGTTGATTAGATGTGCGATTTTTTTAAAGATTATGCTTACATTGTAAACAAGTTAGTGTGCAATTCGACGCATTATTGCGTTCTTGTGTAGACCTGTTTTCGGCCATCTGACTCGCACAGTGCTATTCTTTTTATAACTAAAGCAGTGGCGCCATCTAGATCATAAGTATGTGTTAGTGGATGTTTTTAAATTTTTGTTTTTGAGGGATTATTTGTTTTTTTATTGTTATTTCGTTATTATTTTGTGGTTACTATATTGTTAATGAAAATTGAAAACTTAAAATTTATTGAAGTAAATTGCACCATAACTTAAGTCTCAGTAAAGATATCAAAAAAGTTACACCCACATTTGTTAATAAATGGAAAATTATAGTTTAACTTTAAAGTGATATATTCGAAGACATACGTTTTGTTAATGTACATTCAAAAAAGGTACTACATAACGCTCAGTATTTAAGAAACATACTGTAATTTAAACTCTTAGTAGTATTTATATTCTACTCAAAACGTAGAAATCGCTACTATTTTATTTATTGTTATTTAAATTTCTTAAACAATAAACATGGATCACAATTATTTTACATTAAACCTTGCGTGAAACTCCTTGACGTTGTTCAAGGATCCTAAATCAATTTTAATTTTCCTCGGATCCCTTGGAGGATACCAGGGACCCCTAAGGGTTCGTAAGGAGTTGTTTGGGAACCACTGATATAAACAAAAGCCTAACATGCTTTTTTCACTAGTTAACAGATGAAAAAGAAAAATTTGATTTATCTAAATTATTCAAATAAATCGAAAGAGGGAATTCGAAACACGACTCCGGAAAGTAAATAAGATTATATATTATAACAAAAACAATTTTAATAACACACAAAAGGTACACAGTAAACAAAGACTGGGACACGTAAAATATATTTTAGTCGCAATGTCCTCCATTATTCCAAATTAATACTTTTGAGGGTGTTAGGAACCAGGCCTTGGGTTTTCTCTGCTTTCCTATCTCTAAATTGAAAGACCCAAATGGTGCAGCACTATACGAGCCAAAATGATACTTCCACCCTCGTCGGGGGATACTCTGTTCAAAAACCGAAGACATTCTTTTTGATTTCATTCCCCAGTCTTCGCCAAGTGTCATAAGAAATAACAAATTTAATTTTATCGTTGTACCAAAGCATTCTTAAGAACTTAAAAAATTAAATGATTATAAGATATTCATTAACCCCTAAATACTGAAATTATATTAGATTGGGGAAAAAGTTATCCATTATTTTTTCGGTAGACGTCTGTAGTGATCGCTATCTCGTGAGGTATCGATCAAACAATTTCAGATTTCTGCTCGTTGGAAAGGTGACATTTGACACTAAAATATCCTCTTGCGGTTATTTGTTTGATTAATTCAGTTACGAGTACAAGGTTTCAAAAATGGAAGACAACAAACAGAAAATTCGATACATTTTCGTTTTTCTCTTGTAACGGCGAAAAAGATAGCCGGGTGGCTAAAATTGTGAAAGGTGTTTATCGGCCTATATAAGACTGTAATAACCAGTTACGTACAATTTTTGTTTCATCGATTCCGTTCGGGTATTTTTGATGTTAGAGATGCACCTCACATGTGGATACAGCATCGTCGAAAATGTCTATAAAATATCAAAAATGATAGAAGTTAACCGCATGTCAGCAGTCGTAGCTTCGCACAAGACCTAAAAATCTACATGAAAACTGTTTTCAGCCTTTTTACAAAGCGAATCTGAAAGAAGTTACAAAAGATCACGTAAAAATAATGGATTTCTTTTTCCCCAACCTAATATATTATCTTTCATTTAAGTTTAGCTTACAAATTGGTGTTAAATAATTGAAAAACCAACACTAATTTTAAAATGTTTCTTTCTTTTCTTTTTTTTTATTTTTTTTCTTAGCTCAAACATCAAAATACTGAGATGTGACATAACGTTTCGAAATATGAAGACAATTACACATGATAGAGCAAAAGTTAAATAGTATGCGAGTTTTTAACAAACTTAAAACTTGAAATTAAATACTTTCTGTTGCGTAGCTTACTCATTGCAGCTAGGTTATATTAAATTGGCATGAAGAATTAAAAATGATTACCGTATTTTTCGCCGTATAAGACGCACCGCCATATAAGACGCACCCAATTTTAAAGGAG
This sequence comes from Latrodectus geometricus, assembly GCA_026290005.1. Taxonomy (NCBI): domain Eukaryota; kingdom Metazoa; phylum Arthropoda; class Arachnida; order Araneae; family Theridiidae; genus Latrodectus; species Latrodectus geometricus. The sequence continues at coordinate 10,325 of JAPDSC010032817.1, forward strand.
GCAAATCTAGAAAAAAAAAGATTATGAACCAAATTCTGTAGTAAAATATTTTAAATCAACTGTATAACGTGCACGATGACTCCCCGTGGAATCGTTTCTTTTGGGAATGTTTTCCTTTTAAAGATCAACATTTGCGGCAGTTTGGTACCATCTGCACAGCAGGACAGCACAACAGAGTAGTGGGTTTTCTCATACCCTGAAGTTTTTACGGTTATGCTTTTGGCTCCTTTGTTATCTATGGTTCTGTTAGATGGCACATCAAACGTTAGCGGGACTTCATCCATGTTCCCAATCTGGCTCATTTCAAAGTTATTCTTCTTCCTCGCATCAATAACAAACGTATGAAAAGACAGAATCTTTGATTCGTATTCCTTGCCATGGTGGGCTTTTGTATTCGCCGTATAAGACGCAGGCACTTCCCCCCCCCCC
>JAPDSC010032817.1:19767-34364 GCA_026290005.1 Latrodectus geometricus
TGTGAACTTATATATATATATATATATATATATATATATATATATATATATACACACACACAATTGGAATAGGTTATGATAGCTTCTGGGACAATTTGTCGGTTTCGCATGTTGTTATTGTACTAGTATACTTTTCTGTACTTAGCCTTGATCTTCGAGACTAGTCTCGCAGGTCACGACTTAGCCCACAGTTGGTTTCTACCAGTTAGTGAAAGCACGCCAGGTGGGAATCTTCGTCGTTTTGAAGCAGGGACTAAGCAGAAGAGCTCCTAATACTTAACCTGCCTCTCACAGAGGTATCATTTCACTTGGAAGACATTGAGACCATGATCAGTTTAACATGCCCAAGGAGCCTTTGTTGAACATGACGGATATTCGGTTAAACCGGTATTCGAACTCACTAAATTTCAATAAGGATTATAACGCTCTAACCAATCACGACACTATGATCTTCTCTCAAGTGCTGTGGGTTTGATATCTGAAGTAGTCAAAAATCCCTTTTTTCTGCTAAGACTGGGGATGCATCGCTTATGAGATGTCTTTCGTTAAAGGTGGTTCCAGTGGTAGGACAGCGCTTTTCAGAGTGAAAGTTCCCGGGTTCAATCCCAGCCGCAGTTGAATAGCGGAAAATAGATGTTACGATTCTACTTTCTACATGCACATCTATTGGGTAGGTGTTTGGGAGTTTTACGGGTTTTCTCCCTTGCGACACGTTAGTGCGGTCTATTATATATGAAAAATCCTTTCGAAAGGCAGTTACGTAGTGGATGTTAAAATACTTTACAACAGCCTTAGGTTGTCTGCAGTGTCAAAGCCTATAGACGCCTTAAATGTTTCATATAATCCATCGTCTCTTCGTTGATGTGGTGTGATAAAAAAAAAAAAAAGAAGGATACCAACTCAGCTGTAGATCTGTTCACCTGACAAAAAGTATTGAGGCTATTGGTTGTACTAAGCATGCACGAATCGGTAATCAACTTACAAGCATATCGTTATTATCTAATCTAAAATTAAATATTAATTCTCTTTAACAACAGAAGAATTGTATCTTTTACATTTCGATGAAAAAGGAATTTTCTTCTCAAATGTTTTTGTGTCAGAATAAATGAAACTTAAAGCTTAATTATGATTTGATGAATCTTATCTTGACATAATTCTGACATTGCTTTTTTTTTTCTTTTCTGAAGCTCTGTCTTGAACAATCAGACTTATTCTAATTGTGTAGGGTCATAGTCAAGCTTCTTTTTAGATTTTTATTTAATAAACTACATTTCTTCAGGACATGATGTATGATTGTGAATTATTTCAAGCTGCATTGTTTTAACGGGACGATTTGTCTTGTATTCTTGCTGAGAGAGATTTATTTTTACGATTATGAGTTACAAAGAATTTTAGACAACAATGCATTTCTTGAAATATAGGTGCATTTTTTCGGTAATAATTATCCATTTAGAATGATCTATAAATTATAAATCATATTTCGAGTATCTCTAATTCACTTACTTTTATTTAGAAATAGAAATTCCTAAACTGACATACACAATTGCATTATATTACATATACATATAGTAACATCTGATTAAGTGTTCGTATTCAGATGTGTGAAAAGTGGAAAATCAGATTGAAAATTAATTGAATTAAACTATCAAATAAAAAAATTAAATTTTAAAATATTTTAATAATTAATTAAATTAAATTATTAAAAAATATTTCTGGATAACTACCAGTTGCGTGATTAGCATTTTCAACCGGAATTTTTACTGGCATCACCAGCCGGTAAAAATTCCAGTTGCAAATGCTACGCATGTCAATTTTTTTGCAAAATTGTATCATGGTCAAGTGACGAAGTTGACACTGAGACGGTATCCTCCTCGAGATACCAGTGAAGAGAATATTGGATCCTACTGAGCTTTTAACTTGTATACACATTTGCAGGAGACGGTTTTTGTTTGGTCAGGTATTGAACCCGCGACCTTTCGTGCACGAGACAGTCGTCTTTTCTGAACTTTCACCGTGACTTCAAATAATTTAATTACTAATAAACATAAAATAATTAATATTGAAAATCGTGATTATTTTGAATAATGTTTTGCAGATTTTTGCAGTTTTATCGAATGCACATTAAGTTAACATGGTTAATTGTTTATATTAGCACAATTTGAGGAACGTAACTACCAATGGAAATCATTTACTCTTCTTAGAAAAAATATGCAGTTTGGAAAAATAACAATACATTTACAAATTTGTTGACGATATTTACGAAGCATATAAAAATTCTTTTTAGTTATAGTTTTTCCATTTTCAATAAAATTCAGGACTCCTTTCACTTATATTTCAATGCATTTACGATCAAATAAATTATCTGTGCTTTAATACTTGATTCTAGCGTCATTCCGTATCATATTTTGTGTCCTCATATTTTGTATCATATTTGGCGTCATTCCGTATCATATTTTGTGTCCTCATATTTTGCGTCATTCTGTAATATATTTTGTGTCCTCATATTTTGTATCATATTTTGCGTCATTCCGTATCATATTTTGTGTCATCATATTTTGCGTCATTCTGTAACATATTTTGTGTCATTATATTTTGCGTCATTCTGTAACATATTTTGTGTCATCATATTTTGCGTCATTCTGTAACATATTTTGTGTCATCATATTTTGTATCATATTTTGCGTCATTCCGTATCATATTTTGTGTCATCATATTTTGCGTCATTCTGTAGCATATTTTGGGGGAAAGTTGCTAAGACAATACTGGAGTATCCTTTCAATTAATCTTCTTTCAACAATGAGCTGAAATTGCAATCTCACGTAATTTTATTAACGTCATCATCATATATAAGAAGTTTCATACCAAAAAATTATTATTCTTTTTTTGGTTTGTAGCTTTTTCATCTTGGATGATGATAGTCTTGGCTATAAATAGTTACAAAATATCGATATTGTAACTTTTCAATTTTGCATTCTTTATTAATGTATCATGTTTTTGGTTAAAAAAAAAAAGAGATTAACTCTTTTTGAGTAAAAGCAAAATAATAACTATAAAATAAAAGATTTTGGTTCAGAATTATTTTTATGCAATATTTTCAAAACAGAAATATACAATAATCGTAAAATGTATAACTATTTAATTTAAAAAAATACATAAAAAGATACACATTTCAAACAAACAATAACATACAAATATTTTTTGATAAATATATACAAGTGAAAATTAAATTGTGTTTTGATAGTGAAAATAAATCACAAAATGAAATAAAAATCTACATTTTCATAAAAAATAACATCGTAATCATATATTTGGCTGAATATATAAAGCACTAAAAATCTGTCTCATATACTATGTCTATATCATCATATAAATACAAATAACTACCATAACGTGCAAATTTCGACTACATTCTTGCATTTTTTAAAATTATTCATTTCATTGAAACACAAAAATGAGAAATGTTTCTTTCTGTATGAGGTGAAAGAAATTTCAGCTCGATTTTATTCTTTTAATGGGCAGTCCTCTCGTAACTCCATTTGCAAAATGATATCTTTGGGTTGAAGCAGAGTATTTTCACCTCCTTTGAAATCTAAAGGTATCTATGGAAAGAAATAATATAAATATTAGTACTATATATTCAAAATGCATAAGTATTTATCAAATGTTTAATTGTTGAGAAAAATAATTCGAGTAAATATGTTTGTCTTATAATATTTTTATAGGATATGTATATTCTTTAAATACACATACAAATATATATATAAGTAAAAACTAAATTAAACAATCAAAAACAAAATTATTAGAAATTTTTGAGCAAAATAAATGAAACTAAAAAGAACAAACTACAAGGAAAAGTTTTAAAAATTAGAAATTTTTCAATAAGACAAAATGTATCACTTGGAATACAAAAGAAACTATTCAGAGAAATAAAAGAAAAATAATTTAAAATGAAATAGAAGTTAAAAAGGAAAGAAAATTCGGAAATTATTAAAGAAAAAGGTTATACTACTTGACTCAATTCACATTTTCTATTTGTCAATGTTTTTATGGCATTTATTTAAGGAGACGTATTTGGTAAAATTGAAAAAAAAATGTTTGCAATTTTTCCCACATTTGTTCACATAATTTACGATATTTTGGCACATTATATTATATTTTAACACTTTTCAATTTAAATTGACACTTATTAAAAGATTTGTACAAAGAACGGTGAAAATGTGCTTTAGGCCCCCTACTTGGCGCGTTTGTAAAATCGCTGATGCCATGGCGAAAATTCTACCGCTATTTCAAAGTGAAACTTAATTAGCGACCAATGAAAAGGCTAAAACAAAAGAGTAATTGATGAGCATGCGCGAAAAAGCGCTTCAAATTCGTGAGTTGGCGAAGTAGGGGACTTAAAGTGCAATTTAACCCAAAGAACTATTTATGAAGAATATTTATTAAAATCCTGCAATCATACATACATATTTGCTGTTAAAAATTCTGGAATCATATAAAAAAATTTCTAATTTTCTAAATAAATACACTTTCTGATGTATAATACATCTCAGATGGAATTTCAAAAAAGTTTTTATATATGATGTCAGTATTGTAAGGATAATTTAAAAATACCTGTTGGCTTCAATACAAGTATTTTTTTAAATCATCCCTATAAATGGTTGCACAATCTCGAAAACTTAAATAGCCTTATTAATAAACATAGAATGCATTTAAATTCGTTCATATTTTCTGGGGAAAAAAAAAAAAAAAAAAAAAAACATAAGTTATCTAAGGATTAGCATGCATTATTAAATTATGCTCCTGGCTGCTTGTTTCTATCTCTAAAAGTCACTTATCATAGTCCTAATATTATTCTCATAATTTTGATCCATTGTCAAGTTACGGGTTTGACATTTGGGCTAACATTTTGGGTAAAGTTTAGTTTAGGATATCCCTTGGTTTCGCGACAAATTTAAGGATAAATATTGGCGATAAAATTTAATTTCTAGTAACCTTGGTATTTTTAGCACTTTAACTAATGTAGTTTTAGGGTTGCCAGTTTGTTATAACATTTTGTCGCCCACCTTAGCGTTAAAAAAATAAATAAAAAAATAAAAAAAAATCCAAAAAATCAAGAGGTATTCTAAAGTAAATTTTACCAAACATTCTTTCTTTCTTAACTTCCAATCAAACGGAGGGACATTTGATTATAAGAACATTTAATGTTTATGAATCTTCCTAAAACGACAGAGGTAATTTTTATCTGATTCTGATATCAAACATGTGAACATTTTAGCAATAGTATATTTTTTTAAATAATTAAAAATAAATATCTATGTAAATAAAAATAAACTAATGCATCATATAAAAATTTCTTGAGTTTGTGAGAAATATCACATAAATGTCACATCCCTGGACTATTGTTTTAATTTCGTAAATTTAATCTCTCCAAATACCAAGATACTAATTGTTTTAATTAATATCTGAGTGAAAACTAAAAATAAACCTTTAATTATTTTGAAATATAATGTGATTTAGTTAAGAAAAAAATTTCAAACGTAAAAATTTCGAAATTTAAAAGTATCTCAAAATAATATGCCAAAAACTAATAAAAAAATCGTAGTTATAAGCCATATTTACAATGTTTTGAAAAATGTGTATCTATACTAAAAAGATGAGTTACTTTAGTCTACCAGATTAAACCTGATTTTTAATTCTTTGACAAATTTGTGTTCAAGGCATTTAAAAATTTCTTAATGAAACTGAATTCATACTGCAGTTTCAACAGGTTACTACAGTTTCGCCAACTAATTGAGCAATTGCAAATAAGACGCCAAAAAAAAAAAAAAAAAAAAAAAAGGCTTAAAATACATTTGAAGGACAACGACTTCTCTTTGAAAAAAGAGTGTCCATTAGATTTTTAATTAGAGCTGGATTTTCACATGAAAAAAAATTCGTTTTGGATAAAAAGGATTCTTTTATTGAAAGCAATTCTATAGAAAGAAGGAATTTTATCACGTCGTATTTCGTGTCTTAGTTCAATAATGATAAAGAAAGGAATAATATCTTTATTATTATCAATTTAACAAGAGGCCAGACATACTAAACTTATTTATCGATGCAATAAAAGATATAATCGAAGTTTCTAAGAGCATTTCAAACAATTCGTTTTATTGTATTATGATTTGTTTCTGTCTACATATTTCTGGCTAGCGCGTAATTGCTGAATTCTAATTTCATCTTTTAACTTCAAACCGTGGTCAAGGGATGAGAACTACTTCTGAGCTGGCACTCATTTTTCCAAAATGTATGATTTCCAAACTGAATAGAAATATGTTAGTTCTGAGGAATATTTAATATCAGCAGGCTCTCTTAGAATGATGGTATTCAAAAGCATGTTAGGTATCGAACTAAAAGCAAGTCAAAGACATTCTTTGACATAACAATAGTGCTTTTATGGTTTAAATTCTTCGGCAATAAAAATTCCTCATATGTATTCTTGAAATAATGGAAAATAAAGTATATTTGTCTGAGCATATTGAGTGTTTTATTTAAAATTGCGAACGCGATAGAAGATCCATTGCAAAAGTATATAAAGTACCTTTTTAATATTATCTAGGTAAGTATTTTAAAAAAAGAGGGTGTTATCTAAATATCTCAGTTACATCGTAATCCAACGATGTTTTACTATAGGTATTGAATTAACTAGTACTAATGCTATGATAGCGTATAATATAACGAATAAGACTCTTAACGTATATTGAGTAATTGATTTAAGAATTTAGTTGCTCTCAAGCTGCGTATAGCTTTAATAACTTGTATAGCATATATAATTCGATTCATCATATCTCAAAAATTCTAAATGAATTTTCATACGAAACACATTTTGTTTCTGTTACAAGAATTCAAATATCTAATGAATTTATTACGGGATGCTTATGACAGATTATTCATGAAATAATGAAATAAATTCACAGTACAATAATAATTATTTTGATAATAATAATATATTTTAATACGAATATTTAAATTTCTTTTTAGGTTTTTATGCTCCAAAAATAAATCAGTAACTAAGCGAATTATAATTTCTCACAAAATTGCATTATTTGGCAAATGTAATGCCAAAAAATGTTTGCCAGATTTATATTAGGTTGGGGAAAAAGAAATCCATTATTTTTACGTGAACTTTATGTAACTTCTTTTGGATTCACTTCGTAAAAAGGTTTAAAACAGCTTTCATGTAGATTTTTAGGTCTTGCGCGTTACGACTGCTGACATGCGGTTAACTTCGATCATTTTTGATATTTTATAGACATTTTCGACGATGCTGTATACACATGCGAGGTGCATCTCTAACATCAAACATACCCGAACGGAATCGACGAAACAAAAATTGTACGTAACTGGTTGTTACAGCCTTATATAGGACGATAAACACCTTTCACAATTTTAGCCACCCGGCTATCTTTTTCGCAAATACAAGAGAAAAACGAAAATGTATCGAATTTTCTGTTTGTTGTCTTCCATTTTTAAAACCTTGTACTCGTAACTGAATTAATCAAACAAAAAACCACAAGAGGATATTTTAGTGTCAAATGTCACCTTTCCAACGAGCATAAATCTGAAATTGTTTGATAGATACCTCACGAGATATCGATCACTACAGATGTCTATCGAAAAAATAATGGATTACTTTTTCCCCAAACTAATATAAATGAAGACAGAAACGTAAACACATATTTTTATTGTTTTTCCTTGATAAAATTATTCCTCTCTTAAAAGTTATATATGGCAACACACTTTAAGTGAGTTTTACAAAAGCAGCAGTTAAGCATTATCTTCACAATTTGACTTTTATAAAAGAAGTATCCTTTCGTGAGTGGCACATGGCAACATGCCAAAAATTAAATAAAGGTAGAAGTATAAACTCTTCATTAGTTTCTTTTGATAACTATTTTATTAAGGGAAACTAATAAAGATATTAATAACTAAACTAATGAAGATAGAACGAATTATTTCTTGCTCATATATGGCAACATATAAGTTAAATAAAAGTAGAAAACCAAACATATCTTTATTATTTGCAATTGATAAAATGAGTATTACTGAAGTTTTATGTATGGAAACATACCATGAGTTAAATAAATTCTCTATTATTATTCATTAAATAAAATGAGTTGCTTGTAACAACAAATGAAGAAAGAAATATAAGCTTATCTTTATAGTTTTCCTTAGATAAAATATAAGTATTTCTTTGAAAGAGTTACATACGGCAACACTTCTCGCTCGATTTATACATAGAAACAAAGTGAATTATTCATAAATAGAACATAGTCATAATTATTATTTAACTTTTATAAAAGAAGAATTATTCCTTCGAAAGAGTTATAGCAATCATGAAACAATAAATGGGTAAAAATTTACAGTACGTTTACCCTTGGCGACTTTTTCAAAATGTCATCAAAAGTCGCAATTTGCACAAGCGATTAGGATTGCTGGAATTCCTTATCTGCGATTGGTTGAAATTGGGTTGCCAGAAAAAATATTTCAATCCGCAAATTTAAAAAATAGCGCCAAGGGTGACCGTACAGTAGATCTGAGCCCCATAAATGAGTTAAGTAAAAGAAGATATAAAAGCACATATTCATTATTTATCTTTTATAAAAGAAATATTTTTTTAAAAGTTGTTTATAGAAGAAATATTTTTATAAAAGAAATGTATTTTTTTAAAGTTGTTTATTAAGATATAGTGAATTATATCTCTGTAAGAATTATATATGGCAACATATAATGTTATGAGTTAAATAAAAGTAGAAATTTAATTGTATGGCAGTAAATCAAGAAAGAAATAAAAGTAGCAATACTATCTTATCTTTACTATATGTTTTTGATAAAATAAGTATTTATGTAAGAATTGTTGAAAATTACATTATTACAGATTTAACATTCGGAAAATGTTCACAAAAGATGTAATAATATTTATTATACGTACTTTAGTATCAGGCGCTGTTTTGATGTGGAAAGCGCTAACAATATGGACCAAGCAGACTTTGATCTCAAATAGCGCGAATCTCATTCCTACGCAATTTCTGGGACCAGCACCAAATGGCATGTATGTGTATGGCACCTGCTTCGCTCTTTCTTCCGGATTAAATCTGAAAAAAAGAAATCTGTTAATTGCAATGAGATATTTCATACCGTAATTTCTGGCAGATCCCTCAGATATCAATGAAATTTTAACTAGAGTCTGTATTATCTCAAGGGTATATTGAGTGTAGATGATAACTTCTTCCACCTTAAAATTTAGTTAGAATGTTTAGAAACGTATTATATTTGTTTTGACACGCGAAAATATTCGCACAAAAATACGTCATTGTAACCCATATTCATAAAATTATTTTTTGTTTCTTAATTGTTATTAAGTTAAACCAATTATCAGGATATTAAACACTTATGCCGTTGCTTATGACACTTGGTGAAGCCAATTCCGCCAGTTTGAGACTGGGCGAATGAAGTCAGAATCTCCCGTTTTTGAATAGAGCACTTCCTCCATACGAAGGTTGAAGTACGACTTTGGCTCATAGATGGCAGCACCATCTAGGTCTTCCAATTTAGAGATATGAAGCCAAGGAAGACCAAGGCTTGGTTCCATTCACACCAGACGTATTCATTTTGAATGGCAACATGGAGGATATTGCGAACACGATATATTTTAAGTGCCCCAGTCTCCCTTAGTGAACATGATGGATCTTCGGATAATCCAATATTCGAATTCTCTACCTTCCGGTAATGAGAAGGACGCTTTAACCATCTAGACCACCACAGCCTCTATCTATTTCCTAATATAAGGTGGAAATAGTGCGAAAGGGAATTACAATTTTGGCTCATAGATGGCAGCACCATCTGGGTCTTACAATTTAGAGACTGAAGCCAGAGAAGACCCATAGCCTGGCTCCAACCAACCCCAGAGATATTAAATTGTAATGGGAACATGGAGGACATACAAAACACATTAACAGTTAATTATAAATTTTCATTTGTATTACAAAAGCATGTGATAATGCCAATACCGTTTTTATTGTATGTGTATAAGGAAACTAAATGAAAAGAAGATGAAACGATAATAACAAACCTGTCAGGATTGAATCGTTCTGGATCTGGATGATATTCTGGATCTCGATGAAGGGCGTAGACTGGAATTCGAATAGCCATCTCCTTAGAAATTGTGATTCCAGTGTTTCCTACTGTGTATTCTTTATCAGCTATCCTTTCTACTCTAAAACAAGAATAAGATAAGAAATTATATAGAATATATAGAATATTATTTATAGAAATATATAGAAAATTATCCATAAAAAATTAAATTTATCATCAAAACTAATAATTACTAATTAGTGATGTTTTCATTGATGATACCTTAATTGAAAACTTAAAATAATGATATCATCAATTAAACATTTTAACCTTTTTTAAAACATTATTACCTTGGTGAATATGTTTGAAATTGTATATGTTTTCATCAAAATTAAAGCTGATCTTCATTTTGCGTCACTCGTTTGAAAAGTTAGCATCAGTTAACATATGCCTGAGCTTATTATATATCGTTATTGAAAATAATTATATTTGGCGATTGTTTTTTCACATACACGGTGCTTATAATTCATTTTGATTATTAAATAATTAATGTAAATACAGACAAAGGTATATTATTTTTTTATAATTTCAAAATTTTCTATTGGACTTTTCCGTTGAAATTGCAGTTCTTTCTTAAATATTCTGATTACAGAGAATTTCATTTCCAGTTTAAGTATCTTTTCTTTATAGTCTATGTTGTTTAATTCACATGAAAGTAGGTTGATTCAGTATCTGGGACACCATATATTTTGAAATAAGAATATGACAACTAATTACATCAAGCTTGGTAAAGGTCTATGTTACATGTGATCATATATTTTAACAGTCTGACACAAGCAAAAAACTTTTTTGTATAATTTTTATTCATAAATTTGAATTTATTTGACAATTATATACATTGTTATATTTCTAGAATTTTTTTACAAAAATTTAATGTGAAATATGCATTAACTTAGAGCCTATTTTTTGCGTATGAAGAATATGTTTTTTTCCTAGTTGCCTAGCACGAGAAAATGATTGGCGGTATTTTTTCCCGCTATGTTAGCTAAAATGGTCACTTTGATGTATTAGTTTATTATAATGAAATATGCTATAATTATTTAAAAATAATATATATTTTGATTAGGTTGCAGATGTAAAAAAGAACGTTTTTAATTTTTTAAAAGACTAAGATTCAATGCAGTATAATTATTGAAATTACCTGGTAGCTGGTGGGTAAAGTCTTAAGGTTTCCGATATGACATTATCAAGGTACTTCATCTTTTGTAGAGCGTCATATGTCAATTCACCCTAAAAAGATAAAAATATTGAAATATATTGAACAAAAAAGCAAAATTCTTTAGAATTATTCACTGTTTCAGTGTATTCGACACTAAACTGATAAATTTGGTCTGTTTCTCTCTTTACGGTCACCTTTTATACAAAAAATCTGATAGGAACAGTACCGTACTTTTTTTAATGGTTTACAAATATAGGTATATCATAGTCAGAGGTAGCGATAAAGTAATGCTTTTCGACGTGGAAAGTCTTAAGTTCCATATTAGTTGCTGTCGCAACAGGAAATAAGTATTGTGTTTTTGTTTTCTGCATTCACATCAGTTATTAGGAATTGAAATATTAGGGCGGGGAAAAAGAAATCCATTATTTTTACGTGAACTTTATGTAACTTCTTTTGGATTCACTTTGTAAAAAGGTTTAAAACAGCTTTCATGTAGATTTTTAGGTCTTGCGCGTTACGACTGCTGACATGCGGTTAACTTTGATCATTTTTGATATTTTATAGACATTTTCGACGATGGTACATCTCTAACATCAAAAATACCCGAACGGAATCGACGAAACAAAAATTGTACGTAACTGGTTGTTACAGTCTTATAGAGGACGATAAACAATTTTCACAATTTTAGCCACCCAGCTATCTTTTTCGCCGTTACAAGAGAAAAACGAAAATGTATCGAATTTTCTGTTTGTTGTTTTCCATTTTTAAAACCTTGCACTCGTAACTGAATTAATCAAACAAAAAACCGCAAGAGGATATTTTAGTGTCCAATGTCAGCTTTCCAACGAGCATACATCTGAAATTGTTTGATAGATACCTTACGAGATATCGATCACTACAGACGTCTACCGAAAAAATAATGGATTACTTTTCCCCAACCTAATATATGCTGATGATGATGTGGGTGTTATATAAGATACACAGTATGATTAAATATATAATAAATTGTACAGAAAAAAACATTTATTATAAAAAATATTTGCTTGGATCCACTTCTTCACAAGCAAAATACGGTAAACGGAGATGAAAGCATGAGATTTATCAAGAGTGATAATTCGGAGAAAATTCTAATAAAAGTTATCGGTTTTTAATTTTAATAACTTTTAAAACAAGATTAGATATATTTTAATAAAATATACATATTTATATTTTTAATAATTAAATGTAAGATATGGATTATTTTCGAACTGTGCATTGGATACCTTTTTTCTTTTGTATCGCGCATGCTTTGTTTTTCACATTCCATTAACATGTTTGTCGCCATTTTTTTATTTACCCTCCCTATAGCTTTTAATTTAAAATCTGCTGTATGCTTTAAATGTTTTCGCTGGTGAAAAAGCGCTTTAGGTCCCCTACTCTGCCAACTTGGCGAAAGTGTGCTGTGGGTCCCGTACTTGGCGCGTTTTCAAAAATGCTGTTGCCATGGCGATAATGGAATACGATTTTTAACGATTTTCAAGAGTAATTAGCAACCAATGAAAATGACCGATTTTTCAAACTGAAACTAATTAACGACCAATGCAAATTTTAAAAGATAAAAACAAATTAATGAGCATGCGCGAAAAAGTGCTTCAAATTATTTCCTCCGAAGGTTACCATAAAGAGCTAATTAGGGATAAAAACGTCCGGTTTACCACACTTGGTGCATTTATCGCCAAGTTGGCAGAGTAGGGGACCTAAAGCGCAGATTAACGTTTTCGCTTTTATATGATGATATACGAATTTAAATATTTTCAGAATGAAACAGGTCACTTCAAGACAAAATGTGAAACGACGTTAGCGAATAGTAATTGTAATATTTCCGAGGAACCGAATTCATTCTTGAACGTAATTGGACAAAACTGATTATAGCAGAAATAAGTCAGCCGTGCCATGGCGCCACCTGTTATTTATTTTATGAAAAATAATTGGCCTTTCTTTCGAAACTTTCTTGTAAGTTTTTATGATGGTGAATGTTTATTATCCGATTATCCGCGGCGGCGTATAATACATACAACGAAATTTAAAACTTTTTTACACATAATCTGCCGAATATACAGTAATTAATAAGGCTAAAATTAAGCTTTGATGTGTACGGGTTCATCAATATATTTCTGTTCATACTAAAATATATTTTTCAAAAAGTCTCTTGCTTTTCCCACGAAAAATAAAAATAAAATGTCATTGATTGCTTTCGTTTCCTTTATAAAATAATGTATATATTTGAATAAGTTGAAGGAAATGATGGATAAAGAAATCAATAAAATATATCTTTGGGTTACCATGGAAACTTGATAACAGCTTCTGTATGATTAGGAAAGTTATTGTGGGTGTGTGTGTTGGATATCTTAAAGAAAACTAAAATATGTAGTTAAAGAAAAGTTTGCCCTGAATGATTCAGACAAGAACTAACTTTTAAGTTATTTTTAATCAAAAAAGTTTCTTTTAGGGTTATGAATCATCAGTTTCTCCAAAGTAGTACTGATAATTGTTTTATTTACATTTTAACTGGCTGTTAATTTTTAATTACTATTCATTTAATTGCTGTTTTTTCTTCAAAAATGAACACGAATAATTTCTTTATAATATTGACATATTAACTACTTTTCATAGATTTTTTTTCCGAAAAATTAATTATCACAAATCTTACAAAGGCAAGAACCATTTTCTAAAATACAAAATATCATGATGTTAAAGTCTTATAAAAATATTCATTAAACGGAATTAATAAATATTACTTGGTAAATTTTTATTGAGGAAAAAAAGGAAGCCTCACCATAATAAAAATTTAGATTTTTGGTATGTATATATATCTATATTTTTTTAACCAAGATTTCCTTAGAGCTTTACAGTTTTAACTTCCAGTTTTAATTGTTACCGATTTATTGTTAAGTCAACAATAAATCGGAAACAATTAAATTGTTGACTTAAATATAAATCGGATACACACAATTAAATTTTTTAAAAATATTTTTCATATTTTATTTAAAAATATTCTTCTGTTTTTTTAATTTATTAAACAGTGGTACAAGAGAGATAAAAGAAAAAACTTAATTAACATCTCTTAAAGCAAAATGGTAAGTTTGTAAAATATACTATCTCACTATACACATGATAAAACAGATTTATAACTCAGCAAAATTGAACGCAAAATCAATACAAAAGACACTCCTATTTTTTTAAATAGAATATTAATCTGCTTAGATATTAAAATGAAATATATTCA
>JAPDSC010032818.1:0-10154 GCA_026290005.1 Latrodectus geometricus
TAAATACATATTTAATATTTCCTAAATATATTCATAATTTTTATTAGAGTTAAATTCTTGGCTTAAAAATGTTTCAGAACGAAACTACAAAAATTCAAAAATAAAGATTATTGAAAAAATTCGTTTTCAATTTATGTATTTAAGAAAGATAATTTTGCAAATAATAAATTTCTTGAATAAAATTTATTTATATTAAGGAACTTAATAAACTTATGCATTAAAGAAATTTTTATGTTTCATCTTATTTGCATAAGTAATAAAGGTATAAGAATACAGACTTAATATTTATAATTTAAATTAGTGGATAATAAAATTATATGCATTATTATTCTTTCATGACAGAAACAAATAATTTTTCTTTATAGTTCAACTGATGAATCAGACATTGTAAGACGACAAATGGAATTAACACCTCTTGATAGGTATTCAAACTTCCATTTTTTTTCATATTATTTGTATAGAATTTTCATTAGTATATGAATGTAAAAGATAGTATAAAGCTTATTATTTTAAGTAAAATAATTTAATTTGTTACTTTCAGTTAAATGCATAATAAATGAGTTAGGAAAAGATAGATAAAAATATAAACACACAAATGTATCAATAAATCATCAAATATTTAATTTTTTATTTTCGAATGTCAAAAATTAATAAATTACAGTATTTTAGTCATCTATATATATTTGTATAAATTGGGTATTCAGCATATAATGTATTGAAGAAGAAATGCTTAATTATTCCAAATTCATTCATTTCTTAGAAATTTCTAAAGAGTTTAATGCGAAGTTTCTTTAATGTAAAAATGATAAAAATAAATACATTCTTACTTGAAGAAAAATGTCCTAGATTAAAATGGGTAATGTGGAATCAAATCCTTTACATTGTACAAGAAACATTGTTAGATATAACATTTTAAAATAGAACCATTTTTCAGAATGCACATTTTGTTTCAAATAGAAAATGAATTCGATTTTTTAAAAATATGAAATAAAATTTGTTATTTGGATACTTGTGTGCTTAAGTACTTTTATATAATCACATGTCAACTATTTAAATAATTAATAGCCAATAAAATTAAGTTCATTGGAATCACTGTAAAAACAACCACTTCAATCAATTTTAGGAAAAATTCCATTAAAAATGTATAAAAAAATTTCTAATCGCAGAGAAAATGATATTTTCTGAATTTGTGCTCAGATGCTGCAAGATATTTATTCGTTCTCTGATAAAATAGTTAGAACTTCATATTTATTGATATCTTTGATGGTTAATTATTCTTCTGGACATCATATAAATAATGACATCTTCACTACAACTTATATTTATCATTTAATTCTAACAAAATGACCAAAAATTATTACATTTTCATATAAATGTAGTTATACTAAAAAAATTCATTCAACTTTTGAATAATAAGATCTTAAATAACAATTATATTTTTTTACATTAATCCATTTTCATAGAGCTTCAGATGCAGAGTTTGATAATCAAACAATTAATTCAGAACACTTTCAAGATTTGAAGTTACCTTCAATAGTACCAAAGAAACCAACACCAACTGACAAAAAGTAAGTTTGTATTTAAAACATTTGAACTTAAAATTTGTACTAATCGTTTCTGCTTTTATGCAATATATTTTAAACCTTCGTTTGCATTATAATTAGTATCGTATGTTGTAGCATTGATTGATAAAAAAGTGAAGAGTTAGTAATTAGAATAATCTCATCAAGGATTTAAATCTATTTTCAAATTAGTGGTTCTATTGGAAAATAAGAAAATTATGTCTAAAGTTAATGACCATATTAATTTATTTGATATTAGATATAACCAAAATATTAAAAAATTAAGAAAATTTAAATCAATAAATTGAGTTATAACAAGTCTTATAGAGTACATAAATTTAATTTTGAATAAAAATTAACGCATTAAATATTAAATAAGAGCATTAAACAATAAATAATTACTTTCATAAAATAATAAACTATGCATCGAATAATTAAATGTCGACGAAAATGTCGACTTAGGTTTTGGCACAAAAAATGTCAACAAATGTCATCAACGCACTAAAATTAATGTTAAATTTCGCCAAGCTATCTTGAATTTTGCAGCTGAAATTCTCAACTCTGAAAACAGCTATTTTCACAGAATCATTGTCAGACAATTAATTCACAAATAAAATAATAACAACTAAAATAAGCAATCAAGCAGAAATATAGGGCATTCATTTAAATATTTGTACTATTTACATTTTTTATAATAATATATATAATTTCTTGAATTATAAAATCCTTATTTTCATAATTAATCTTTCAAATCTACATAATAATTTTAATAGCAAATAGCTTAAAATATATCCCAGTATCAATAATATCATTTGTATTCTGTGTTTGCAATTAAAAATATTCTTTATTACATTTTCTCCAAAATTGAAATCTTTTTAATTGAACAAATACAATAAGTTTAAATATAAATACAGACTAGTGAAATTTAATTTATAAATACATATTTAGAATAAGTAATTACATAAAATGACTGTCATCAATTTTGCCTTGCATTGTCATTACATCTTTATTTAATGACTTTAAGAAATTGTCTGCCTCTGTTAAAATGTTAAATTGTACAGAAATGATATTTCATGAGTTCGTCAGCTCATGAAGTATAACTAAAAATGTTAAAACTTCTTTTAACATTTTTGGAGTCACAATATGAATTTTTTTATGTTGTATTATATATTTCGATTTTACTGCTAGAGCAATTTAAACTTTAGAAATTATTTTACTTAAAGAGAGTATTTATTTAGTTACATAGCAACTGAAAATACATAACTTGTATATTTTTAAAATTACTCATTATATTATACTAAAATTTAATTATAATTTCATTTAGAATAATTTCTTAACATATTCAATCTTTTCTAAAAACAATATTGATATAAAAAAGTGATGAATTATTAAAACTAATTGGTTTATTTGGAGTTTGAAGAATTCCATCAAATTGGGGCGAATGTTTAATTAAATAAAAATGATATATAGTAACAAATTATATTAAATAAAAATTGTCATTAGTTATATTAAAATTATTTTTAATTTTATAAATGTTTAGCTAATTTTATTCAAAAAATATTTATTATAAGCAATCAACTGTCTTTTAGGAAGACTAAGAAGGAACAATTACCTCCATTGAAACCAAAAACTCGACTGCAACACCACTCTTTAATCTTCACCAATAAAATGTAAGTTAAAGCAAATTCAAACTTGAAATAACATCACTAGAATGTTTAAGCAGTTATTTCTCTGATTGTTTTCTTTATATATATACTTTTATAAATTTAGTAGATGCAAACTTGCGAAATTTAAAAGATGCAATATTATAAGAATACGTTCAATGGAATTTAATATTTTATTGGGAAAACAGTTATTTTGAATATATGGTTTGTAGTAATGATAATCAAAAACTGATTCTGATTGATGAATTATGAAACTTAATTTATAAAAGCGGGATGGCAAAAACTTGAACATGGAAACGTGGTAATTGATAAGAATTACAAGATTCCTATATACTTATGAATAAAATCGAGATAAATGTTTTACAAAACATACTTTACGTTTCTGTAAAAATGTAAAGAATCAAAATAAAGACAAAAAGTTAAACAGGAAAAAAATTGATGAATTGAATTCAATATTTCTTTTCTTCTGTTTTTGTGTTTTGATGGTATTTAATAAATTATTTACTTTCAAATAACTTGTAGAAGGAAATATATAGCATTCAAAAATTAATTGATTTTATATACAATAATGACAAATTAATTAAAAATATTTATAAATAAGTATACTTTTTAAGTTCAAGTAAGTATATGATAAAACATTTTTAAGAAAATCACATCGGAAACGAGATACATAGAGATTGATTATCAATGTTTAATAGGCGCAACCAGATATTTATAGTCAGAAAATGTATAAAGTTCTGTTTGATTGTTGGAAAAATTTCTATACAATTTAAAACATTTTCTAATTTAATATTATTCAAGACTGTTTGACGTGTTAAGACTGACAAAATTACCTGGATGTTGTGTTCGAAATTCTTGTTTTCTTTTTCAAAATCATTACTAAGCATGCCCGAATCATATTCGAATAATGTTATATTTGGTGATAAAAGTAAATTCGGTATCTGGGGTTACGATAGGTATATTGTTGGACAGAAGAGACAAGTTGTTTAATTTACAGTTAGTTAATTTACATTACTTCATTGAAACAATAAAGAATGTGGGGAAATGTATATACAAATACTGAAAAGTAAATTCAGTATTTGTGGTTGCAACACAAACCATTGTTATACAATGTCATTATGCAACGTAACATTCTGGTTAATCTGTTTCATAGAATACAACTTTATAATGTGTTTCAGATAGTAAATGATGAATCGGAAGCATTTTTAAGTTTTGCCTATCATAAAATGTCGCTACTCTTTCAAAAGTTATTCATCGTATGTACGCTTATATTCGATGCAGTTTTGTAACGTTCGCAAAATTTTAAGTACTACAAACTTTTTTAATCAATTTAATTTGAGACTTTTTTTTAAATATAAAATCAGAGTGATTTCGATTCTTCTTAAAACTACAATGAATTTAGTTACTACTTTGATTTTGCTCCAGTTCATAATTTTGCTTCTTCCTTGTTTGATGTAGAAAACACATATTTTGAATACTATTTATTGTTCCTTATATTATATTTATAATTCACAATATACTAAAAAACCACGCATCAAAAATTCTTAAATAAATTTAGTTCTCTTCAAAATTGAAATCTAAACTTACTTAAAAGCCTTATTGACAACCATGAAATTTTAATTTTTGTAAGTTTCTAAGAGAAGAATCTATTTTAAGCTTGAAAATCAAAGATTTAAATTTTTATTTTTATACCCAATTTGCTTACAAATTTCACCTCTAGCTTTAAAGAGACAGTTCTATAGTTTTTAGCAAGGAAATTTACAGATTAAATTTTTTTTAATTTACAAATTTGATTAAACTTTATATATATATATATTTGACTGTTTTATTTTTCTAATTTAGAAATATTATTTGCAGGTTGTCCGAGATAAAAAAGTATGTAGTCTTATGATACATTGATTTAATTATATAAAAGTAACTTCATTCATTATTAATTTAAATATATGTGTATCTGTTTAATTAATATCTAACACTTTGTGTGTACTTTATTTATAATCGTTTGTAATGAAATGTCATCCATTTTTAAAGCAAAATCCATTATCATTTCTACCGATCAAAAGAATTAATATATTTAACAATTATTACTGTTTTTATTTTCCCGTATTTTGAATGTTAAGAGTTTTTTATTTATAAAATAAGCTAATTATATTTATAATAATAATTAATACATTTACTACATAATGGTAAAGGTTTTCAACTATGTAAGAAATAATTCATATGTAAATGTATTAAAATTTATTTTTACTTCTAAAACCATATTAATTTAATAACACTCGGTTTATCACAAGTTTTATAAAACTAGTTTATATGAGTTGTATTACAAGTTACTATTCAAGATTATATACTACAAAATATTTTAAAATTATAGAGTCCCATTGTAAAATAACCATTTGCTTAGACATGTTAAGAATTTAATATATTAGAAAAATTGATAATTTTAACTTTCACTCAATTCTAATTTTATGATAACCTAAATTATTGTCATTTTAAATAATTTAAATGTATGTATAAAGAAAAATGCAGTATAAAAATTAAATTATACATTTTTTACTATCACTAACAGTCAGTAATAATGGAAATAAATAAATGTTAGTATGTATTACAATGAGTCTTATTCAATTGTGTAATATAAACAATATTGTTATTTTCTAATATTTTATTGAAATTCATAATTTTTAAATTTTATCAAGAATTAATGAGAAAGGTAATATAAGAGATTTTTTTTTCTTTTCTTAGAAAGACAGACGCAGATGAAAATGAGAAACTAACATATTTTGAAACTCATAATATAAATCAAATCAAAACAGATAGTAACCATTCAAAACCCTTAAGGTAATATTTGAAAATTATAATCCTTTAAAAATTAGGTTATATTTTTATTAAAAATTTAAACTAAATTTGTAAAGTGTTAGGATATATTAGCTTTGATAATAATTTTTAAATGTTTGATAATTGTTTTTACATAATGCTCAATTAAATCAAAACAGCTGGAACTTATATTAAAAAAATGATAAATATATTTTTATAAGTCTTACTTTATTACCTGAACAAAATGTTCGAAATATACGTGAAAATAATTTAACTCATTTATAATATGCTGAATGTGGACTTGATTTATAGTTAAATTTTATTTCTTTATTTTTTATTTGATTATTTAATTTTTTTATGTGAGCGTTTCTTAGAATTTTATTTCTGAATATAAATGAGCATATAAATAATGTGTTGATATCAAGGGATTTGTAGGCAACTTTATCTTGATTATCAAAAGATAATTTTATCTCAACAGTAAAAATTCAATTCTAGTTGCAAATGTACTTAAAACGAAGTAAAAAATTAGCTTAAAATCTGTTGAAATTATATCGGTTTATTTAAAAATAACGTTTATATTTTTATATAACTCCTACATATGATATTCATAAAATTCTCATTTGGTGATAAAAATATTCATTTTTGATTAAAATAAATAGACAAAATTTTTTTAGCTAAGAAGGGAGTTTATGCATATAGTGCAATTACAAATATTTGCTTCAATTTCGTTTACGTAAATAATTTATATTAAATGTAAAAAAATTATATGTATGAATGATTATGCAACATATCAAAAGTGTAAAATTTTACATAAGAGTTGAAAATAATAAAAACAAAT
Source organism: Latrodectus geometricus (assembly GCA_026290005.1). NCBI lineage: Eukaryota > Metazoa > Arthropoda > Arachnida > Araneae > Theridiidae > Latrodectus > Latrodectus geometricus. The sequence continues at coordinate 6,873 of JAPDSC010032818.1, forward strand.
ATATACTTTTAAATTTACCACAGATTTTTAACTGTCGTCTGACATAATGCGATTTCAAATAAGAATAAATAGCATTAAGTTATAAAATGCAGTTTCTTATATTTAACTCATTTTAATAGTAAAGCAAGACTTTTTCTTTCCACTGTAGAAAAATTTTGTACTAAAGGAAACTAAACTTACTGGAAATCTGCTAACTAATAATATCAATTTACTTCTAACAATACTAACATCATATGATTTATCTTTTGAAATGTGTTTGAAACTTACGTATCAGTGACAAGCGATTGCAGAAATACAGTCACTGAAAATTATCACCAAACACTCGCATTGTATACGTAACTATAATTTCCAAATATCTTAGCCGACCTGGTTACTGAAAGGAAGCACTGTGGCCTTCAATTCAATAACTTGTGAGCTCGATTCTCACCTTGAATATGATGTTTATAGTGGTGTAACGTCCACTATATATTCCAGATTTAGGTAAATTTAGTCTTAGTGTGAAAAACGAAAATTTCGAGTGAAAACTAAATTTATGTGTTTGATTGTTTCATTTAAGCTTGATCGCGTGATTAAACTAATTCAAGATACTTATCTTGAGATAATTAAAAAAATTTTATCTTAAATAAATAAAAAAGAAACAATAGTTGATTTACATATTTTAATAATTTTAATGCCGCCCAACCTGTCTAATGGTTAGCGAACCTGACTACAGATGGGTGGGACCTGGGTTCGAATCCTGGCTCGGGTATGGATGTACTTTCTCTCTCTCTCTTTCTTGTCTTTGCCCTTTCTTTGCGTGTGAATGGTTGCCTACCCTATAAACGGGTACCTATGGCATGTGTGTACTGAGGAAGTCGGACTCCACACCAAATATGGTTCAGTTGGAAAAGTGGAGCAGCGCACCCCATATTTCCAGCCTGGCTGGCACACGACAACAACAATAATTTTAATATATTTATAAAATGAAAATAAACTACAATGTTTTTAAATAACTTATTAAATGATGAAGGAAATACAAAAATATTTTGTTACGATTTTTATAATGATGACAGAAACTTTTATGTCAGTTGACAAAGTACTTTTAAAGAACATTTTATAAGAATAGGAAAACTTAAATTGAGAATATATTTTTAGCACAAAATAAAAATTGTAATTTAACATTTATTTACTACACTTTAAACACAGATATCAATTTTTAAAAACTAAAAATATGTTGGTCCCTCAACTAAATTTAATAGTTTATTGTTTAAATTTGCTGAAATTGCTGTCTTTTACTGCAATTAAATTTACATATCTTTTTTTAATTGACACAACCTACATGTTATAAACCTTAATTTAGATAAAGATTACGTTCCAACGATCTTCAAATTACGTCATTTCTTAAAAAGTTAAACCACTGCTTCGTCATCAAATTTTACGTTGTGGTGTTTTTATTTTAAGCTAATTTCCTTCTCTTTATTGAAAGATAATTAAAGGATGTTGTTCTCTCTTAGCTGCAATTAATTCCTTCCATTATACTCTTAATTTAATTACTTTATTAAAAGGTTTGATGAACAAATAATTTTTGCGCAACACCATTAACATTTTTTTCACCTTTAATCTGTTATAAGATACACCAAAGCAAATTAAATTATTTTCATACATTGGAAGTTTACCACGCTTGCTTTTATTCTAGATAAAAGGGATTTAAAATTATTTTATGATTTATCCTGATACAAATATGCATTATTAATTATTTTCATGTTCCTTAAAGGTAGTTATTAATTTCATTTATTTAAAAATCTTATTTAAAGTAAATATTTGTATTAATTTCAAAAGATACGATTTTAATTAAATTATTTCTGCAATAAATCTTAAGCTTAAAACAAACTATTTTCAATTATCTTTAACTTCAATTTAAATTATTTCAGAATATATGAAAATGTATTTGCGTGTAATGCTCATTGCGAATAATTTATAAAGAAATTTAAAATTGAGTTTACAAAAATATGTTTCACTAAAAGAGGATTGTATTTGCCTTTGGTAAAAAATAATGTATTTCTTTTAGTATTTTCTCTCAAAGAAAACATGACCTTTTTCTAAATTTGAAAACTGATTTTCTTAAAGTTTTAAGCATGCATCGCAATAAAATTAAAATAAAACTTATTTATTTAATTTTTATCTATAATTGTATCATCATTTAATGAATTTTCATTTTTAAGACGTTTAATGGCTGTCTAAGAATTTTTGAGTAGTGCTTAAAATTACCAAGAAATTTATAAATTGAAATTTTAAGCAACTAAATTTAAATTTTGCATAAAACTTAACAGCAAATTTTAAGAATTGATTAATGATTTATTCATGAATATCACAAATATTCTTTATTAATTCTTTCAAAATTAAACAAATTAAATTTTGGAAATCAATATATAATAGTTAATTTAAGATTTCAATTATAAGTTTCACTTTCATAACACAACATCTAATTTTTTTATTTAACACAATTGGTTTCAAGTATGTTTTATATGAGTGCCTTTAATTTCACTTCTAGAATTGATTGCTTAAAACTCCAGTTTGAAACCAACATAAAGCAAACTTTAAAACATTACTTTCTTATCAGTACTGATACCTACTAATTCTTTCATACTAAACGGAATATACTTATTACACTTCAAATTTTTATTTTATCTTCAATTGTCATTATTGTACTTATTAAAATTATTAATTCATAATTACATAAATTTCTTAATTACATAAATTTCAAAAATTATTATAATGTTCTTCCTTACATCTTTATTGTTTGTGGTATTGTATACTTGCAATTTTCGTGTATTTTGTTCTTTTGCAGTTAAAAAAAGTAGAAAACATATTTTAATTTTAGGCTAGCTTAAAGTAGATTTTTAAGTACTTTATATTGAAGCGCATTTAGAACTCGATATGAATCTACATATAAAATTTTAGTTCATTTTTAAATAAAGTTTTAAAATTAAGAATACATAAAAAACAATTCAACTAAAATTCTCTTAAAATACTCAAAAATTGATTTTTAAAAGATTTTACTCAGAGATATTTAAAACGCAATATAAATTTGTGAAATAAAAATTTCGATTGCCTGCTCTAATATTATTTGTAATCAAGAAGGATATACACACTTAAACTCAAAGTAAGAATATATATATATGTGTGTATATGTGTGTGTGGTGTTAGTGCCTTTAGTTATTGATCTCAGAATTTCCAGGATTATTAAGCTATTAAGTATATATATATATATATATATATATATATATATATATATATATATAT
>JAPDSC010032821.1:0-20886 GCA_026290005.1 Latrodectus geometricus
CTTAAAAATTACTTCATAATATTTATTTAAAATCCTCTTCCTTAATACATAATAATTTTCTTTTTTAATGCAATTTTTAATTTCTAGATCAATTAAGAATTTTCAATGTTGAATTAATGAATTTTCAATGCTACAATTTTTTAATTCTAGTTGGGAATAACTATGAACGGTTCAAGAATCTTTTCGAAATCTATTACCCTTACTTGAAAAGGATAATTATTGAGCTTTTGCTTTGATCAAGCCATTCGGTCAATGTCTGAAGGGTATTCTGGACCTTAACCCTTTATTACCAAGAAATGTGATCATATGTCCTTAGAAATTTTATTGATTGATTATACTTAATCATCATGATATTTTGGAGTTTGCTTAGAGCAAAGATATATCTCTCTTTTATGAACACTAATTTTATTCATATGAATATGATATGATAATTTTACTGAGACTAAGCGAATGAAGTATGTGTTCTCAAAATTATCAAGTATATATTAACTTTAATAATTATTGTTAAATATAAATATGCTTTTCGTAAAAGAGATGGAAAGGATATATGAAATTACCCCCTAAAAATATATGTAGAACTTTATTTTAAGAATCTAAATATTTATTTTGAATTAAAATATTTTAAGAATATGTATAAATATTCAATATTTTTCTCAGAAAGTGGGAAGATGTTTATTAAGAGACTTTGCATATTTTACTTTCATAGAAAATGATTCATCATATTAATAATATTCATGTGGACATGTAATTCATTAAATAATTATAGTTGCAAAATAAAAAAAAATGTTAAAAGCTAGGTTATGTTCTGCTAATTAGATATAAATTCTTGTTCATTTCTTTTCGAAGAAATATATCAAAAATGTTCAATACTGATATTCATAATTTATAAACTTGATGGAAATATTCACTTATAATTAATTTGTGAGCTGTTTTTAAACACAGTTTGAAGAGAATCCTCTAAGCACTTCTAAGTTTTAACAAATTATCTAATTCTAACTAATTATAATTTTAAGTTTTGACTAATTATAAAAATAATTTTTTTTTAAAAAAAGGAGAAACTTTTAAACTTTTTAAGTTGGGTTTATCGTAGAATAAGAGGTTGGCAGAATTATACTATTCAAAATGAAAGATCCTAGTTAATGATGAATAACAAGAGAGAGACAAATATTGCTTTAAAATAATAAAATAATAGAGTTGAAATCAATTCTTTATTTTGTTTTGTTCAATTAAGGTAAAATGTATCGGACTCATGAGTTGCTATCTGTAGCATCATGTCTCAATGTTTTGATAAATTAAATAAAAAAAATGCAGCTCTTTAAAAATTTTAATTTTTTTAAAAAAATTTCCTATAATTTTTCATTTTTGTAACATTAAATTTTTTAAAACTTTTTTCAAGACTTTTGAAACATTTTTAAGAAAAGTTTTTAAAATTTCTCTTTAAATACAATTTTTTTCAAAAAAATTTTCTAAATTCAATTTTTTTTCAATATACATTTTTTAAAATTTTCTTCAACAATTTTAAAATTTTTTAGATCATTTTAAGAATTTAGGCTGAATAACTCCAATTTAAAAAAAAATGCGAATCTTAACAACATTATTTATTTCGTATCATCAGTTGTCTGTTAAGCATGGAAAAAATAATGTCTAAGTTTAAAAATAGTGATAAGAATGCAGTTATTTATATTTTGAAAATGAAAAAAAAATATTTAAAGTCTAGAGATTCATCAATGTTCTTTTATTAGATAAATTTAATTATTAACATCATTTACACTTTTAGGTTCCCTTTGTATTGAAAGAGGGATTTCAGTTATTGGAAATATGATACTAAGATGATTAATTAAGGAAGTAAATAATGAAATGTAATATTATGTATGATTTTTTTCATTTCTTAGAATTGAAATTTTAAGCCTCGAGAGAACGAAGAAAGTGGTTGAAAAGAGAAAGAAAAATTTTGATATATGTTTATACTTGTCCTGGAGAGTTGATAAGGAATGTGACCTCGTTTGTTGGATAAAATATCTTACTTACACACTGAAAATTATTGTTCTTCATAACTTAGAACTGTACATAAGCACTTAAATTAAAAACTATATCCTATTGGTATTATTCTTTTAGTTCTTTCTATATAAAAATAATCAAATGAAACAACTATAAAGTTCATGATTACATTGTTTTCGTTTACTCTAGACAATTGTTTGCTTAAACGTGAACATTCACTTGTTAATAAAATCTCTATTTGTGAAATGTTTTCTTACTTACGGGTTAGATCAGTTTAAGTTATTGCAAAATATTTCTGGATTCTTATTTCGGCTGATCAAATCAATTAAGTTCCGTAAATCACTTTGTCATTTTGAATTATGATCAAGTGATAAAGTCGATATCCGAACTCTAGTACTTTCTCCTTAGAATATCTCTACTATATTAGCTGAGAAATAATGGAAGTACCCCAACAAAATTTTAAAGAAACAGGTTTTTAAACATAACACGAAGTCAAGTATCTAACTCATTATCTTCCAAAGTCGAAATTAGAATTTCTTCTATTAGAATATACCATGTTTTTCAGTCTTGAATGCCATCAAAATACTGCAATGTGAATAAATGATAAAACAAAATTATTTTGATGAGATGACCATTATATTATGATTCTAACTGTTCATTATGAGACCGTTGTCAATCGTCTCTGAATCATGGACAATTGATAATGTCAATACCTAACTTTGTACACTTTTTTCCAAATACCCATTTCATTTCAAGGGAGAGAAATCAAGCCCTACAGAATGTTAATATAATTTCCAACTGACTACTTTCCTGGTACGAATTGAATAAAATCGAAGCATTGCAAAATATTTTTAAATATATTAATGAACCTCATTATTTGATATTGAGAGTTTTAAATTGTCTTATTTTTTTTCAAGGTTGCTGAGTCGACTGCAGGTTTCTTCCGTGCATGCAGACACTCACATGTTATGCGGAGGTATTCCTGGATTGGCCAGAAAGCAGAGGGAGATTTGTGAGCAGTATCCTGATATCCTGATGAGCGTGAGCAAAGGAGTTCGAATGGGAGTAACTGAGTGCCAAGCCCAGTTTCGGAATCAGCGATGGAACTGTTCCACCGTAGGGTCAGGTTCATCCACTTTTGGTAGTCACATGATGAAAGGTATGTTTACTGATACTAAATAACTTTCTTTGAGCAAAAACAGTGGATGAAAACTTTTTTTTTGTAGAAGTTCTTATTTATTGAAGTCACAAAAAGAAACTCCATTTTTGTAGAAGTTATAATAAAAAATTTCTTTTTTGTAGAATTTGTAAGTAGAAATTTCTAATTTAACCTATAAGAGGAGAAGAAGTTTGAAAAACATCTTATCTCCTAATGAATATTTTAATTTTCAAAAATATGTTTTTATTCAGAGGCTACTACTGGTAAACTTTGAAATTATACATCAGCATCAAAGTTCTATGTGTTGCGATCACTAAAAATTTTAATTACATTATTGAAATACTTTTTAAAATATTTGCTATAAAAATAGAATTCAGAAAAAAATAATACATTTAAGTGTTTTCATAAAAATTTGTTAAATTTATTTTCGTTAATTCATTTAATAATTCATTTTATAATTCATTTTCGTTAAACATTTAATTTGGCTTTCCATGTGTTAAATTATGTGATGAACGAGAAACTAAATTAATTATAAATACCTAGTGTTCAGATAATCAATATATCCTGAAATTTTTTAAACATTTATCATAAGGGATGATTTTAGAACTCAACATGCGCTTGTGCTTTCTTCGAAGAGAAACATCCAATTCAATCCCAGTTACTTTCGATCAACAGGAGATGGATATTGTACTTCTGTTTTGTGTGCGCACTTATATTTATGAGATTATACAGGATTTTTTTTATTTTGTGAGATGTGAAACTGTCTCAGTACCTATTGAAAACCTACCTATAAGACAAAACTTGGCGGAACCAGATGCCTTACAACAGCTTTCGAAGTCAACACTATGTATGTAAATATTTTGGCATAACGACAAGAAAACAATTTTGGAATGAAATATTATGGGATCAATTCTATCCATTATTGAATAACGTTAGATGAATTTTATGTTTCCGTTTTCTGCAGGTACACCTGTTAAAGAGAGATACATGGACATTTTCAGAGTGTAGTTTCTTTTGATAGTAAATCTAACCCTTTATGAAATCAAAGTCCAAAAGTATCCAAACCATTGTAGATGTAAAAAAAAGTCCAAAACTAGCTTTCAGCTGTTTGGGTATCTATCACATCGCATTGAAGCTAACACATATATACAAGTAAAAACAGTGAGTAAAACAATTTAAATGACTCGAGAAAATTTTTTTCACATTAAACCATTGTTTTTATTTGATGCATACTCAAAGCTTTGAAAATGTATTCAGAAACTATTTCTCAATTATCAATTGGTTGTATATATGTATCACCGTGAAGGAGACTAGAAAAATCCTACTTTTTAGGCAAAAATATTAAGCCGATGTGATGTATTATAGTTTTACAACTATCTTTTAAATGTCTATATTTTAATAATGTTTTAATTTTAAGCCTATATTTTAACTATTTTTAATAAATAATTTAATTTCGTAGTCAATATTTAACTAATTAGTTAATACGCCTTGTTTAATATATTTAACAGTTTATTTTAGAATTAACCAATGCGTTAAATAATTTAATGTTTTAATTAAATATTAAAATATTGTTAAATCAAATTCTATTTAGCTGTTAGAACACATTTTGAAAATAATACTTTATGAAACACATTTTATATATTTAAGGCATATAATCTAGAGCAATTTTAAATATGTGATCACGTGGATAAAATAAAAAAATATGTAAATGGAATATTCATGAATATATATTGAATTGAAGTTATTTATTTATGGCTTGGGTCACGAAAATAAAGCATTATTACTTTGTTTTAATCTTTTTAGTGGAAAGCCGTGAGTCCGCTTTCCTCTACGCCATCAGTTCCGCGGGGGTGACGCACGCCATCATCCGCTCATGCAGCCGGGGTGACATCCCCAACTGCCCCTGCGATCCCGTGCGCCGGGGCTTTGGCTTCGATCCTTCCATCGGAGGCTACAGCTGGGGTGGCTGTTCACACATATCCGCAGGGCTCAGGTACTCTAGGCAATTTATAGATGCCAAGGAAGACAGGACGAAGGACGCCCGTGCCCTCATGAATTTCCACAACAACAGAGCTGGCAGGAAGGTAAGATCCCCATTTTGCGTATATCCAGAAGGTATACAATTTTCCAAATATCTAGTCTCAATTTAAAACTAACTAGCGTGAAATAATGTATGATTATAGCATACAAATTAATAAATGTGGCACTGAATTTTAGTATAGTTCGTTACTTGAACTCCAGTTAAAAATACTTTCTAAAATATACACGCACATTCCCAGTGTAAAGTTCATAAATGTAAAATAAGATTAGGATATGCTTAAAAATAAACTATATTTGGTGACATTTTTAGTGATTTTGTGATTATTCATATTTTGAAATTTTCCAAAATACGTCTTGGTGACGAAGCAGATTTAATTTAACAGTCTCTCTATAGTAACGTTTTGCACATACATTAAGAATTTATTCATATTTATGATTTATTCCTATTACATACATTTAGGATTTATTCATTAGCTGTACTTATCATATTTTTTTGCAACAAATCTTAGAATTCAGAAAATGTCTAAAACAACTGAATTTATTGACAAAGAACTAATAAGCTGATCGACAATTACAATATCCTAAATTTACTGACATTATCACATGGAACAGAGAAAACGTGAAGAAACGGATTTACTTTAAGTTCAGTTTTCTCATCACAATAAGGAATAGTAAAGACACCGAGCAAACAATGAAATGATATAAAAATAACTAAAATCTAAATAACTTCAAATTGTAATCGTAGTGAATGAATTATTGATAAATATATTTTTACTAATTTATTAAAGCTTTTATTAACTTTGATATTACAAGATTTATTCGAATTCATTTAATTTTTTTGAGCTTTATGAGAAGACAAAAAGATTAATTCTATTCTGGTACCTTATGTTAATAAATTTTTTCTTTTTATAAAAAAAGAAAGAAAGATAACTGCTTTTTTTACTTTAAATTGAAAACGAAGATTCTAATTCAGTGATGAATATTTCTCACATTCTCATATTTTATTAAATAAAATTTTCTTGATGAATTTTGTTGTTGCACTAACAGACTTTCGTGTACCTAGCCCTAAGTTATGCTCTACCAATTAGTGTAAGAAGCTGGTTGAGAGTCTTCGTACTTTAGAAGCAGGGATCAAGCAGAAAAGCCCCTAATCTACCACCCCCAGAGGAATTCTTTTACTTAAAGGGCATTTCGACCATGACCTATTTAACGTGCCCCAGCTACTTTTACAGAGCACGACAGATCTTCAGTTAAGCTGGGATTCAGACTCACTACTTACAGATATTGAAAGCTACGCCCTAATCAACCAAACCACTGTGGCTTGATGAAATTTGTGATGCTTATGAGAAATTTAGTACTATTCAACTTTGTGCAGTTTCCATTTATAATTTTGTTGAAGTAATATGCCTCTGGGTAGAAATCCAAGTAATCCATTAAAAGATTTTTGGCAATCTGTTTGGCTATATTTCTCAATGAAAGATTTACAATCTTATATAAGCAATATTATTTATACAGTTTAAGTTATAGATTCTTGTCCAAATGAGAAATATATATTCCAATTTGCACTGCAATAGAAAAACTATATTCTTCAGGAATAGCTGTATATTAACTTTCTTTTATAAAGTGAATAATTATTGTTGTTCTTTGGATTAAACACTCACACAGGGTTTAATACTTATATTTTTTTTTTAAATCTCTTACTATTTTCGAGTTTACTTTATAGGGAAATGTACGCATTTTTTAAAATAAATTATCTCTTCTGGAGAAGAAGGATTTCGTTTTTTTGCTAAAGACTCTCGATCTAAGTTATGGGTCTCCTGGGACTTTCAGTTTGTGGAAATAGACTCTCGAAACACCTTGCTTAGGTCTAATTATTAAAAACAATTATTTAAAGACTTCATGCCTTCCTAAATTTTACTTAACAAATGAATGGTAATAAAAAAATCTTTAAAACTTGCAGAAGCAATTTTTAAAGACTTATTACAGCAGGATATCAGTACAGAACTGTTAAAATATCAAACCATCTATCTACCATTGGAAAATTAGAAAACGCTATTTTTTTGACATCCCCAGTAATTAAGATAAATTACTTTTTTACTATTCATTTTGACTTCTGAAAGTTGAGTTTTTGAAAATAGGAGAAATACTACTTTAACCTTCTTCTTGCTTAACTGTAAACCTTAATCTGTAACAATAGTACACGAAATCATATTTCAGCCTTTAAAAAATAAATAAATATAAATTGGCAATGATTTGTAACACTACTTCATTCAAATATTCTACTTCTTCTTTCTTGATGGGATCCAAGCTAAGTGACTTGCGACTTTTTAGAAATGGACAAGAATTTTTCTTTTTATCTAGTCACATCAATTACCATTTTTGGCCGTAAATGCCTTAAAGCTACAAGGAATACTATTTAATTACATAACAGTAAAATGCATTTCCAGTATTTGGTATTTGTGTTAGACAATGTGTTAAAAGTCTAGAAATTTTTTTTCGATCTAGATCTGTTTTTTGGTGTATTTTTTAGTAATAAATTTTTTTATGTCACAGAATATTTATTATTTCCTTATATTAATGGATCTAAATCACGTATGAATATTTGTTAAGTTTTCATAACTCATTTTTATGCTTCAATTTCATAATTGAGCAATGAAAGATATACTTCATTTTGTCTTACGTCCACCCTAACAAAGTAAGTTCGTTAATGTAAAATTCTATATGGAAGTGTACCGGAAAGAACTTTCCATAAATGAAAGGTTGTATTCAAAGATCAAAGCAGATACAAAATAATTAACTTATAATTTTCTCAGTAAATATTGAAGAAGTTCTCAATTAGCTATATTAATTGGTGGATATTTACAGAAAAAAAATAAATATAAGAACTATGTTGAATAAAGAAACAGTAAATTTACTAATTGCTATGCAATTAATATGAAATTCAATTCATGTACATAGTTAATTTTTAAAAGAGCTATTGGCTTAATGAAACCGTTTCTCTTTATTTATCTCATTTTAAAGCATTTATTTTAACATGATTTACAAAACTCTCTCTCTCTCTCTATATATATATAAGATTTCAAAAAGGTATAAATATTACATTAACGGGATATTTTCTTCATTTTAAATCTCTTTTGTAATTAACAACTTATTTTTACTACTATATCTTTTCAGCAATAAAATATTACATGAAAATGACGTTTAGATCTGATTTTTTTATTCTGCTGTATTTGCTCATAAAATTTTATTACGTTTAGTTCAAAATTTTGCACGCTAGAGGAATCGGAACATTTAATTTAGTTTATGATCATCTTGTATATATCATATTTTAATCTGAATTCTAAGCAAATTTCTAGTTTTATTTTTCACAACAGCAGTTTATCATCAAAGTTGTATTTTATATTTCATTTTAACTCATCAGAAAAATTTAAAGCAAGGGAAATTAACTGTGTGATTTAATCTATTTTTTAAAAGTACTTCAAGTAACACTTGTTTAAAAGTTAGAGTTTTGGTGATTCAGACATTAACTTATGATTGATTATGTATATATCTGTTTATTTATATGTAGATTTTAATGCAGCTATTATCCTATCAAATGATTGTCATTAATGTAACTACTTATATAAAAGAATAAAAGCTTCGCACATTTTTACCTTTCCTACTTAGAGCTTGCAATAATGTCGCTGCATGACTCCGAAAATAAATTATATACTTAAAAAGCAATACTGTGAAAATATTTAGTTCGTCTTTAATTCTAAAAATTAATATTAATTCTAAAAATTAAATTAAAAAATTAATATTTATATATTTAGGTATTTAATACTAAAGTAGAACACACACATAGAATTTACTCCGTTGTTTTATACTGTGATATACTAATACGAAGGAAAAAATATTATAGATGACTAATGGTAAGAAAACTGTTATAGTTATCATGTTATTTTTGTCAATGAAAGCTTAATATGAAACAGAATGGTTAAGTTAAAAAAAAGTTTAAAACCAACAGTGAGAGGAAAATAATAATTTAAAAAATTAATAAAAACTGAAAGCAGTTTGTTTCACTTCCAGGCTGTCCAGAAGAAGACTCGGTTACAGTGTAAATGCCATGGAGTTAGCGGATCTTGTGCCGCCAGAACGTGTTGGTCTGCACAAATGGAATTCCGAGAAGTGGGTCGTCTTTTGAAGAAAAAATACGAAGGTGCTGTGCAAGTGACCATGAACAATCAGATGAACTTAGTCTCTGTTAGTGGACGAAAGCCTTTTTCGAAATTGGACCTCATTTACTTCGAGCCATCACCGGATTTTTGCACCATAAATAAATCCTTAGGTAAGTATTACTACGAGTGTGAATTTAGCAGTACTACTAAATAAATAGGAAACACAATTCATCATGAATATGATTAAAAAACCACAAAATAATTTTAGTTTTAAATCAAATGTTTGAAATAATCTTTTTATCAAACTTCTTCATCGTCCAGGCAGTATAATTATATTATTTAAGGTAGTGTTATGTATAAACATTTATTATATGAAAAGTTAAATATGAAAATTATATATTATATAAATATGAATAACCAATAAAAATATGAAAAGTTAAAAATGCATAATTAAAAATAAATGGGAGTTTTCATTTTAAGTGATTAAGCCTAAATCCATAATGAATAAATCGAATGCATTAGGGAAGGTTTTACTTGGATTATTTTTAAAATTATGAAAACGTTTTCTTTGTATTTTCATTACAAATCAATTTTAATTTTCATTATTTATTTTTTAGTAATTTAGAAGATAATTTATTATGATTCACTATTGTGTTATTTAAGCGTTTAAGTTTTGTTTAGTAAATAACACCTTTATGTTTTGATAATAAGAGGAAAAATATTTATTTATATAAACAGGGAAACGCTATAACTGAATTTTTTTTAGCATTATTTTATCAAAATTCAAGTAATAAATTCTATTAGATTATGCACAAGAGCCATTAATTAAGTTAACTTTCAACTGAACTCCCATTTGTATAAAATGAATTAATTTTAATTTAAAAAATATTATTGCATATTATAATAAAAAATAAAATATTTTATGCGAATTTTTAGCATAGAAAATGAGAAGTAGAAATTTTCAAAGCTTTTTAAATAATAATTTATTAGTAAAATAAAAAATTAATATCGAATATGTATAATTTTAAACAATTTATTGAGAAAAATTTATATATAAATTCATATTTACCTAAATTTAAGAAATGAATCGAGAATGTATAACTAACGTATATATATACTTCAAATCTATGACTCGCAAGTTTTCAATTGAAAGATGTTTTTAAAATACATATGTTATTTTATATACGAAAATATTCACGAGTGATATATATATATATATAAAGACACATTCTCAAATCGTGTTAATATCAGGATAATTATGTTCTGTCTCTGCATAAGATATACACATGGATGGTGTTCATACATAGTTTCATGCGATCACTCTTTACACAAGTGTTATATCTATAAGTACTAAATAAGTAGTAAATATCTATAAGTGTTATATCTATAAGCACATATATTCACACTTATAATAAATTTAAGTGAGAGCCATATACATGAAAGGTATATATGAATTGATAGATGAGATCAATTTAAATCCTAGATACATACACAAATATTGAATAAATATGGAAGTGCACACATATGTTACATTTATGAGTACAAATAGTTAGTGCACATAAAAGAAATCTGCAGAATGTTTTGCATATAAAGAGTATTAAATAAAGGAAGTAAGATTGTGATTTCAATATAAATGATTATTTTGTAGGTACTCTTGGTACTGGAGGAAGAAGATGTGTAAGAGACTCGAAAGGCACTGAAGGTTGTTCTATATTGTGTTGTGGCAGGGGTTACGACACCAGAAGGGAACTGTTTGTGGAGAAGTGTTCCTGCAAGTTCAACTGGTGCTGCAAAGTGAAGTGTAAAGTCTGCCGAGAATGGCGAGACGTCTATACATGCAAACATAATACCTGATGGAATATAAACCGAAAATCTTTGTTATGAAATGATTCATTGTATGATCTAGCCAAAGAGTTCGTGCAATTAGACTTTAATTGAAAGAAGCTCTTTCCAGAAGGAAAACAACTCGGTTTTATGTGGCAAAAGAAGATTTGATCGAGAGAAAGAGGAAAAAGGGATATTTTTAGATCAATTTGATTTAAATTTGAATCGAATAATTTATTTTTATTCAAAGTATTGCACTTGAAAATGTGGTGTTATAAAAGAGCAATTTAATGAGCATTGAGATTAAGTTAATGAAATAATAATAATAATATATTCTAGTAATTTATAAATTTGAGTGTTTGTGAAAATTTAATTTAAGAAATTTACGAGAGAGTAAGGAAGGATGTGCTAAATCCTTTTGATTTTTTTTTTTAAAAAAAAAAAAACTATCGAAGAGTTATCTGGCTTAAGAAATGTAAAAAAATACATGAGAATCAAGAAAGAAGCTGTTCGAATGATTTTGTATTGGTAAAAATATCTGTTGATCCCAAGAAATCCTATTTCAAGAAGTCCTATATAATGCAAAATGATGAAATAAGGCAAAAAGTTCAACTTTTAATAAGTAATTGATTGTAAGCATGGCAGTTAAAACTTTTTGAAAGAAATTCTTGAATATATGAGGCTAAAATATATGTATAGGAACTCTCTCTCTCTCTCTTTAATAAAGGGTACTGCTCTTTTGTGTCTGATTGTGACCATAGAGTTGATTGTGCACAAGATCATGAAGATAGAGTATATGAAAGGATAGTTATAAGGAATTTCAATCCGACAATCACATTTTAGATACTAATATAATTTGGCAGTGTAATTCATCTGAATATAAATTGGATTATTTAAATTTTCTTGAAATATGATAGAATTAGAATAAAATTATGAATAAAACAGAGTTACAGAAACATCAATCAGGATATTTCAAATCCAAGAAGTATTTTACTTAGTAATTGGGTATTTAAAATCGCTTTTGATAATCGGCAAAGAAAGCAAACATATCTGGAATATTTTAGTAATGTTTTATTGAAATCAACACAATTATCATATCATCATTTAATTTTCCTTACGACTGAATTGATATTTTTGTACTATAGTAATAAGTATTCTATATTAAACACTAGAAACAATGAAAAGTATTTTCCTGATACGAAGCGATTAAAAAATTGATTGACTGTCAAATCATGTACGAATACGTTTTTAATAGATTTCGGGTGATATATGTTTATGTTTTACGTACTTTGTTTTTTATTCAACATATTATAGTATTTATTTTAGTATATATATATGCAATATAAATTATAATAAAATACCTAAAATTTCCTGTCGAGTTACATTCCTTCACAATATTAATGAAATTGTTAAACTAACAAATAAAACTAGTATTTATGTTTCGAAAATATATTTTTTCTATATTTTAAAAATATTTAAATTGATATCACTTGAAAATATTTAGTTTGAAATTTAAACTGATTGCATAATTTACTGTCTAATATGTATTATTTAAAAAACAAATTAAAATATTAAAAATACTTTCAAATAGTTCATATTTTCCATTAACTATTTTAAATTATGTTCCATTCTATTCGAAGCTTTAATAATGCTTCGTGGAGTACAAACTCATAGTTTTGACAAAAGAAATAACACTATTATTTATAATTCATTACTCCAATGGTCATTGAAAGTTTAGTAAAAGCCCATATGCTAAATAAATAAATGGTTTTATTGATCAAAAATATGCACATTATATAAATCTAGAATTTCTGTTCAGCTTTACTAATCTGTCTAAATATAATTAGAAATCTCAAGTATTGTGATGCATAAAAACTGGTTTACATTTCGATTGCTCTTTTAGTTTTTTTTTTTTTAAATTAGAATGTAATTAAAAAGCGATTTTAAAATTTAGTATCATAAAATTCAAGCAAGTATGATATACTTGCGATATATAAATGATATGTATATCATATATATAATTACATGTTAATGAGTGATCACTTTTAATTATATTTATGCATAAAAGAGTAACATGGAGAATAATAATGCAACGAAATATTAATGAATAGTTTTATTATTTCTGCATAAAATATAATGCAGCACTAAACTATTCACACCAAAGAATCAGTTTGAGTGAACTTCAACATCATCTGCTAATACATCAATTCTTACTTAAGCACGTAAGCATTTTGAAATCTAATAGCATGTGATTGGTTTAAATATAGCATTTTGTAACACTCTGAATACAGAACACTCTCATTCAAGGATCTGATAGTTAAAAAATCTTATTATGAAAAATTAGCTGACTGATTTGATTCTGATGTTTTTAATGTCTTAAACTTATAAATTAGTTTCCTCTCTTTTCCTATGAATTAAATTTTACAATTCTGATATCTTGCTCCTTTAATGTAAGTTGTGGTTCAAAAATAATATTAACATTAACATTAATATTCTTTTGAATTGATATTTGAACAATGAAATAAATAATTTCATGAATAAAATGGAACACATACTTGTTCAGATAAAGCTAGGGAATAAAATCACTAATAAAGTCACTAAATTACTAAGGAAATCAGAGGATATAGGATTTGTTAAAAAAAGCTATTTTTAAATTAAGGAAAAAAGAATAAAATTTGAAATTATTGTGTGGAAAGCTACTACAATAAGTTTCACAGAAAAATTGCTTGAGACTTTTGATATATAAGATGCAAGTACTTTGATATATGTTTTTTAATAGAATTTTCATATCTTTTGTATGTAATTACTAAGTCAGGTCTATAATACGATATAATTGGATCTCTTTCTAGAATACTAGACCTCTGCCACTGATAAATAATTTTATAATCAATCAATACATATTATTTGATACTCGATTTCAATGAACCATTTAATAATTGATCATTGCCAATTACTCAATAATTGATCATTTATGAACTCTTAACTATTGATCACTTCTTATCATTTAATAATCGATAATTGTTTACATTTGATAAACAATGACAGCTAATCTTTAATAAAGTTTCTTTTTAATCATTTAATAATCAATCAATGCTTATAACTTAACACAATAAAGCACTATGTACTATTTGATTTAAATCCCTATTGATTAGTTAATAATTAACCATTTCTTAATATTTAAAAATAGGTTACTATTAATCCTTTTTTCAATTTATGGTTGACAACATAAAATTATCAATCATTCTTTTATCACACATTTTATTTTCCTATTTAACACCATCAACATTGGATCAAGCCATTTAACAGTTTATCACACTCAACCATTTATTAATCTCACCGTTTAATAACATATTAAACGGATTCTTCATTTAATAATTGATTCCTATTTGATATTTGATAATCAAACATAATATTTGAGAATGAATTACTTATTTTTTAAAACTTTATTTTAGATTACTACTTAATAACCGATAATTGCTATTTATGCTATTACAATACTATTTTCTATATTAATATGAGTTATTTTGAAAATGCTTGACTTTTTTTTATCATGCTTTTCATAATAGCTAGAAACCAAACAAACAGAAAAGAAAATTGAAATATATTCTACTTGTTATATATACTCTCTCCCTCTCTTGTTGTGCACATAAGACTATGTTGACTCTAATCTTGATGCTAATTTTATTTAATGAAAAATCTTTAACTCACCAGTCTAGTTTGCATACTTTAAAATTTTAATGTAGAAATAGAAAATTTAGTTTATTTAAATTTCATCCCTTAACAGCATATATTTATAAATAAAGTTAAATACTACGAACAAATCAAGATCTATTAATTAATACTAAATTTCTAAATATATGTAATTATAGAAATATTAATTAAAATGCTCTCATTTTCTTAATAAACGATTAAGAATCCACTAATGAGCTTAAATTTTATATCACTAATGGGTAACTTTAAACATTTTAATAACAAGATTATAATATCAAATGAACTTTGAATTGCACAATTATCGTTAAAAGAGCAAATATTGATGTATTTATTGTAAGATTAAAATTTTGGATTTATTGGATTTGAAAATAAACATCATGAAGCTGTTGAGTTCGCATTGAGTCTCATAATTTAATTTATATTTTATTTAATTTCGTATTGATTTCAAAGGGAAATGATAAATATATAACCCACTTTGTAAGTATTAATGCGTCTTATACAACGGTTACGCTAATTTTCGAAACAAAATGAAACAATTTATTATAAATGAGGGGAAACGGAAATAATATTTTTTGGCGATGCCTGTGATTCTACTACAAATAAAATAAAATGAATTATTATTTAATTACCAAAGTGCCAACAGAAAAAATACAGCAATAATTTAGTCACCATATTATATAATTACCTTTTACCACATGCAAAGTATTATTCTTATGAAAACCAATATTTTGCAAGTGAAAAATTTTTTATTCAAAAAGAATTGTCTTAAGAATATTTATGAACTTTAAAATAGAACATTTATGTATGTTACTGAAGTTAACATAAAAAAATCTATATATTTTTTATTTAAATATCCCAAAACTTTATTTGCAAAACCCAAAACATTGAACAAAAACTATGCAAAAGCAAATTATTCTCTCTCTAAGCATAATTTAAGCAATTCTATTTATTGAATACATGTACTTATATGTATATATGTACATATATATAAGTGGATGTTTTTCAATTTGTTCACTTGTTTCCTTCTTGATTCATTTTAGTGTAGAACAGTAAGGAACTAAAGCACAGTAATTTATAAATTTTTATGTAATTTAAAACTTAAATCATTTTTGAAGAAGGATGTAAAATATGAAATAACGGTACTAAATGATAGCTGTAAATCTTAGACTCAAATACATACGTTTTAAATTTGTCTTTAAAAGTGGGACATTCACAATTTACAATCACCCTATTTTATGATGCATTTCGGATTATTTCCGATTTCTATTTAATGCATGTGAAAAGGATTAAGGATGGTCGCATCTTTCGGTGTATTTCTTAAGCGGGAATTCGTCTATGAAAAGACTGGGGAATACTTGATTCTAATTCAAAGAGGCGAGTCGGAAAATCACTTCACAACCACGTACTCCACAAATCTTCAGAAATAGTTCTTCAGTTAAAAGTTAAATCACCCGCCGAATAGCAGGATGCATTACGCTTTCTTTGCCCAATTCTTTAAGAGTGGGGAAAAGCTTACCTAAAAAACTCTCTACCTAAAAAAAATACGAAAGGACCCCTCAAACGGTTAGAAAGAACTTAAAAACGGTTTCTTTGAGCAGAGAATCGGTTTCTGTCGGGAACATTATACAAACAGAGATGTCACCATCTTCTTAACAAATGCTGGACTTCAGTGGATGCCGACAAAAGGTGATCCACCCGGGACGGGAAAATGCTTCTCGTCATAGGGATCGGGAGGCTTTGTGTTCGAAAAGAATACAATGGATAGAATTGCACCAATTACTTTAAGTTCCCTAATGGATGGTATTGTGAGGATAAGATGCGCGCGGTGACATTAGTAGGGTTTGACAACCAGCATTCGAATCTCTTGTGATTGGAAGATATCATTTTTTTGAGGGGTGACAATATTACTTTTGGAGGATGTTTTTTATAGATGTGTAAGTCTTAGGAAAACGGCAAGTAATTTTGATCTAAAGTCGAGTATAATTCTTGTCTTTTTTTATCATGTCCTTGAATGCAAGATGGTTCTTTTTTTATATATATAACATGTTATACAGTTAAGGGAATGTTTTTTACTTTTTTTTTATTTATTCCGAGTAACTTTTCGGGACTCGTGAAGTCTTCTAATATTTATTCTATATTCATTGTTATACAAAATAACTCTGAAAAACTTATAAATTGAAATTTAAAAATTTCAATTTTCACCCTTAAAATATATCACAAAAAAAACACGTTCTTTTAAAGTACATCAAAATTATTATAATTAAGAGATTTAAGAACTCAAAAAAAGTGGAATATTATTTAAAAAATGATTAAAAAATGCAGTTTTCTTCAACTAAATGTAAAGTTATGAATTTAATAAAAAATTTAATGTAGTAAAATTTAAATTTTTAATAATTTATATCATTAAATTGATTTCCTTTTATTTAAAAAGCCTACTCTTACAACAAAAAAATTGTTAAAAATAGTCATGATAATAATTTAAATTAATTTAGAAAAATAATAAAAAATTTTAAATATTAGAAAAATAAACGTAATGGATACTATTCCATTTTTCTGGCGCGAATCTCGTCGAGTTGACATTCTTGGGGACAACTCCCTGTAAACAGATATTTTAATAATAACTATTTGTTGAAAAAAATATTTTGATGGCATAATTATATATTTTTATTTAAAACATTTGTTAAAGGTAAAAAGTAAAAAATAATAATGGTAAAAGCAGCAATTTATGATATTTTGTTTCATTTGTTATGTAACATTGGGTGACCCTGAGTCCGAGAAATGGAAAAGTACCAAAAAAAGATAATAAATCTAATAACAAAATTTTAAATATGTATTAAAAGTTGAAAAAAAATGATAAAATTCTATCAATTTCAAAATATTTTTTATCAGTTTCAAAATATGTTTCAAAAGTTATCGTTACAATGCAGCATGAGACAAAAAGTTATTTAATATTCCTCATTAAATTTGAAATATTTAATAAATTTTAAAATGAAAGTGGCCATGGTGTCCTGGTGGTTATGGTGTCGTTTTTATTACCAGAAGGTAGTGAGTTCGAATCCCGGCTTATATTAAGATCCGTCAAGATGAAAAATATGATATTCAACATTTTCATCATTAAATCAAGAAAATATAAGGTTTATATTATAAAACATACTTTTTTTATTGAAAAAATACATATAAAAATTGTAAAAGTGACTTCCGACACTAATAGATAACAATCATTATTTCAGAAAACTTGCCACATTTGCTAAAATTTGTTTGGAAACACCTTGATATCGGTATGTTGTTTAGTGATATTCAAAACTATTTCACTCATTAAAATGTATCTTTGAGAAAATCAATATAAACCATAGCAATTTTGATTTACATTAAGATAAGTTATATACTGGGTATTTAGTAAACTCAAACTAATATTGGAATGATAAATATAGCTATAATAATTAGACTAATGAAGATTAGAACTTTATGATAAAAATGCGCAAATCAGAGTCATTGGTCAACCATTCATCAATCAGTGTCATTGTCATTGGTCAAATCAGTGTCACGCAAATCAAATCAGTGCCATCGTTGGGCACACATTTTTCACTTATATTTTTTATACAGAATAACCGGAAATTCGATGAATAAGCCTAATAAATAATATTGGGAAAATTCTCATATGTTATATAAAAAATGTAAATAAATTCGATATTAAATATAGTCAAGGAAGGGAAATAATTCAAATTTTAATAGGAAAATTTCAATTAAAGTGGTATTGCATTTCCTTTTGTGCGTCATACTTATTTAAAAATTTTTTAGGTTGCATTAATTCAATAGAACGTGTATTCATATATGTAATAGAACATGTATGAAATTATTTAATAACGAACTCTAACGTCCAAATAATTTTTACTCTCTAAAACTGTTTTAGTTTACATAGAAATGGGATTCAACTAAATATAAGAAAAGCATTCGCTGACTATTTTTCCAAATACAGTACTTTTTCCATAAAATATTTATCTGCAGAAAGCTAATTGTTGTTACAAAAGGAACAAAATAAAGTGATTAACTTGAATATTGCTTTAAGTAGTTATTGTACACATTGACTTTCTCTAGCGTAGCTAGTGACTTCTGATTACTATCACCCACTAAGCAATTTAAACAAAATAAAAATTAGTGTTTTAAAATAATAAAAACATATTAATATTTAAAAGACTAACTAATGTCTAGATTTGAAATATTTTAGTTCAATTTATTCAGATTTCAATAACTCTTCAAAATTTCATCATTTATAATTAATTTAATTCGTTTGTTCTGTTATGTATTATGTTACTAATCTGTACAGTTATTGTACTTTCATTTCTACTATTAATAACAAAACCAACGTTTGCATGATTAGTTCTGAAGATATCACATGCATAAAATCTGAATTTTCATTCATCATACATATTTGTAAGATTAATTAAAGTCTCAGTTCATCACAGTTTTTTCAACTTTTAAAAGACAGTTAGACATCTAATCTGTTATTTATTGTTTTTTGGAAAAATATTGAATAAATAAATAATTGGTGTTCTAAGAATCAGATAGTTAATGAGATGCTTTAAGTTGATCATTGACTGTATAATTGATCATTGATTATATGATTGATTACCTCCCAGTAAATATGGAAGAAACTATAGATAATAGTCCTTGATGAGAAAGAAAATAATTAAGCAGGAACACTTTCTAGTTTATTTTGTTTTATGATTACTGGCAAAAATGACTAATATTGTTAAAAACACCGGGACAGTACATAATAATTTTTAAAAACACATTAAAAAAACAACAACAACACTGGGAATAAGATCTAATACACACACACAAAAAAAAAAGATTCTCTCCTTTTTAGAAGTCATACTCTGATACGATAATGTGTATCAGAGCGAGATGTTCTGATGTGGACGTGTATCTAAATCTGGGGTTGGGATTCAAGTGAATAGTCATGAGGATTCTTAAAATAAGCTCTTGTGGTCCTTGGATTGGTTGAGTAATTCTCAGAGAACCTGTAAAAAAATATAATTTCAGCAGATATGATAATTATAAAAGAAAGCTAGTGTTTTTAATACAAGGTTTATAAAACACTTCTGACATATTTGGATATTTAATCATATATAAAGTGTGTAGAAAAGAACAAACCCTTGACATTTATTAGTAAATAACCTTCTTTTGTAGTGGACACGTTACAAAAGATGATTTTACTTACTCGCTTGATTATTTTTGCATTTGTGAATGTCATAATTTCTTTCAGTAATTTAAATATCTTTCCTTTCCTACAATTGGCTTACAATTGATAATAATTTTCACATTATTTTATCCATATGACAAAATACTTACAAATGATCATAAAACTATTTCAGTATATAATTATATGTAATGTTAAATATTACATATAATTATAATACGTTTCTCAGTAATGAGAAATAAATATAAAACGTTAATCTGCGCTTTAGGTCTCCTACTCTGCCAACTTGGCGATAAATGCACCAAGCGTGGTACACCAGACGTTTTTATAACTAATGAGCTCTTTATGGCAACCTCCGGAGGAAATAATTTGCGCTTTTTCGCGCATTTTCATTAATTGGTTTTTTCTTTCAGCATTTTCATTGGTCGTTAATTAGTTTCAGTTTGAAAAATCGGTCATTTTCATTGGTTGCCAATTAGTTTAAAACCATTAAAAATCGTATTCCATTATCGCCATGGCAACAGCGTTTTTGAAAACCCGCCAAGTACGGGACCCACAGCACACTTTTGCCAAGTTGGCATAGTAGGGGACCTAAAGCGCATTTTCACCGATCTTCTATTATTTTAAAAATGTTGAACATTAAAATGTGTCACACAGATCTTTTAAGGATACCTTGGACTTCATTCATCAATTATTTTGAGGATAAAACATTTCATAAATTCCTCTCATTTATTAAAACCTTCAAAATATTTAATGTGAATATAACTTTTAAATTAGTTGTAATCAGTGTATTGTAA